>JAXLNO010002966.1:530000-536232 GCA_038087875.1 Malacoraja senta
GCAATAAATACCGACTCTGCAGATTGAACGTGAAGCCGAGGGCAGTTTGTTCACAGTCTGTACGTGCAGAGCTGGGCAGCATCTGTTTCATTTCGCAGTCCATTGAACAACCCAACCACAGCTGCCCCATCTGTGGGCTGTGCACATCTGGAAAAGCCCAGAAGGCCAGGCAGTAACTGTGGAGAGAGAAAAGCTGCCTGCAAACCGCCCCACCCCACTGAAATGTACAGGGCTTGGCGATCGCACATACTTTCTGTACTGAGGTCGGGGAAGTTTCACTTCTGTCACAATCTCCAGGACCCTGCAATCTACTGTGCAAAGCTTGCCCTGGTTTCACCTCCCAACCTCCACGCTTCCTACTTGTCACATTTAGATCCCATCTGACATTTCCTCACCCAGTTTCTCAATTGATCTTGAACCTGTTTTAATCTTAGATATAAAACCCTCTTCACTGCCCACTTTACCACCAATTCTGGTGTCATTCGCAAACTTACTAACAGGTGGGTGTGGGAATAGGAAGTGAAGTTTAGTTTAGTTTAGAGATACAGCACAGAAACAGGTCATTCGGCCCACCGAGTCTGTACCGACCAGCAATCCCGGCACATTAACACTGTCCTACACACGCTAGTTTAGTTTAGAGATACAGCATGGAAACAGGCCCTTCGGCCCACCGAGCCTGTACCGACCAGCGATCCCCGCACATTAACATTATCCTACACACACTAGTTTAGTTTAGTGTACAGATACAGCACAGAAACAGGCCCTTCGGCCCACCGAGTCTGTACCGACCAGCGATCCCCGCACATTAACACTGTCCTACACACATAAGGGACAATTGTAAATTAACACCAAACCAATTAACCTACAAACTTGTACATCTTTGGAGTGTGGGAGGAAACCGAAGATCTGGGAGAAGATCCACGTTGGTCATGGAGAGAACGAACAAGCCCCGTACAGACAAGCAGCCGTAGTCAGGATTGAACCCGGGTCTCTGGCGCTGTGAGACAGTAACTCTACCGCTGCGCCACCGTTCAATGTGATGAGAAGCTGATGATGACCATGGCAGACAGAGTGTAGGTGCTCTGTAAAACGGTCGCCTAGTCCAGCCTATAATCTTTATCTGAACATTAACAACCTTACAACTCTGGCCCATTACAGCAACAATGTTAAAACACTAAGGCACAGCAGGAACACGTTAAAACAGGCTGAAACATCACAACATTCTGAGTCCCACCGCAAATTGGACGAGCAACACTTCATATTTCGCTTGGGTAGTTTAAACCCCAGCGGTATTAATATTGACTTCTCCAATTTCAGGTAGTCCCTGCTTCCTCCCTCCTTCCCCTCCCATTCCCAGCTCTCCCACAGCCAACTGTGTCCACCCCTTCCCTATCTTCTTGCCGTACCCCCACCCCACCCCCACCCCCACATCAGTCTGAAGAAGGGTCTCGGCCCGATACATCACCTATTCCTTCGCTCCATAGATGCTGCCTCACCTGCTGAGTTTCTCCAGCATTTTGTCTACCTTCGAATTTTCCAGCATCGCAGTTCTTTCTTAAACAAGCTTTGCAGACTCGGGGGAACGTCCAGAAACACCAGTGGACCCACACCGGAGGAGAGGTCGTACAAATGTCCTTACTGTGGGAAGAGCTTTTCTTATCTCCGTCAGCAGAAAGCTCACACCTGCTTGAAAAGTGCCCCGTGTGCGGGAATGTGTTTAAAGACTTAGCAGCTTTCAATGTTCACCTGAGAGCCTGTGTTGGACAGTAACACAGAGAAAGGTCACTAATTTACAGTGTTATAATTTCCTTTATATTATTTCATTTTATATTATTTCAATTCTTACCTTTTGAATGACTTTGTGTAACTATTTATTTTGTCAACAGTATTAATATTGGCCCTTGCTGTATTTCCCCCTTTATGAAATTATCCAAATGAAGTAATTTCAAACAATCTCGTTAACCGTGACCATCAGAGGAAAAGAAAAGCCAGTGGGTGAGGAACTCAGAAATATTGAGCTCTTGATGGTAACGAGAATTTGTGTTCAAATACGACACAATCTATAAAATAAAGCAGAAGTTAAATGTTTCCATACCTACTGTGTGTGGAGAAACAAACTAAATGCCTCACACTTTCCCCCTCAGATCACAAGGCAACATTTTTCAGACATAATATGAATATTGAAGGCAACGAGCCTTTAACCCAATGGGCAATCGAAGGCTTCAATAATATACCATTTAAAAGTCGACTTTGTCATCCTGAAATCAAGTCAATGTTCGTAACACAACAGGATTGGCTAACTTAATTAAAACAACTTTGAATTGTCACAGAATTAAAAAAAAAGACCAAATAAACCAAACTGTCCAGTCATACTTCAGATAATATATATTTAATTGTATAGCAAAGCAAAAATGATTTTCTGGTGAAAAAAACTATTATGGAATGTACTGTATTTGCTAAAATTGATCATAGTGATTTTCAGCAAATAAAATCAACATTCATCCAGTTACAGTAATTTCCCCTCTTGAAGGAGGGGAGAGATGATCTGATGAAATCAATAGTCCCAAGTGGATCTAACATCAATGCAGGACTGCACACATTGTGATACATTCGGCCCAACTTGCCCACACCGGCCAACATGTCCCAGCTACATTAGTCCCACCTGCCCGTGTTTGGCCCATATCCCTACAAACCTGTCCTGTCCATGGACAACAAACTAATCCCATTCACACAAGAATATAACATGATTTTTAAATCTCACTGTCATGAATTATATGCCAGATCAGTGATGGAAATGGGTTTTAGGAACTAGGATACGCTAAGGTCCGTGAGGCTGAGGTGGGAAGGAAGGGGGTGGGGGTGGGGGTTGACGCTATAAGCCCCCATGAGAAATTTTATTTAACTCTGAAATTCTGGAATTAGCTACAATTAAGTAATTAACTATGATATGCTTTAATTTCAGGTCATCCAAGTAAGATGTTTTATATTTGTTTCAGAATGCTTCATCTATAATACCTGAAATTTTCATTCAGTTCTCTTAATTTTTAAGAGATTAAAAATGTATGGGCTTTTGACTGTCCTCGATCACAGCTTTTGTGTGAAGTCAATGGAAAAGCAATAGGAACAAGATGCTAATTTCCAAGTATGAAAATGGACATAACTTTTTTATACTGAAGATATGAAAGTGAATTAGGTGTCGAATGAAACATATTTTATTGCTTTATCTGATGCGATAAATTGGAAGACTTGATTTTTTAAATCTCAAAATTTTGTAACGTTGCAAGAAAATGTACCTACATCTTGGAGGCCGAAGGTTAGGATGTTAGCCAAGAAAGATAGACTTCGTTATCCCTCAGTACAGCAACACCAAGAATGATGTTGCTGTTCTGAGGGATAGCCAAGTCTATCCCTCATTGCTAGCAGCAGATGGGAAGCGGCTGTGAAGTGGGAAGTGGCTGTAAAAGGACAGCGCTGCTGGGGGGGGGGGAGTTCCTATCACAGCGCGTGGGTAGTCTGGCCAAGGGTAAAGTTGCGGGGAGGGCAGGAGCGTTGAGAAGGAGGGGGTCGGGGATCATGCCAGCATCCAGCTCAAGAGCGGGTCAGCGGGCGATGGATAACAGGACAGCTGGAGGTGGGAGCTTACTCCATATGTCAGGGCGAGTAACCTCAATTGATCCCTTGTTCGCGTTTGACACAGGAGTAAGCTCCACCGCCCGCTGTGATGTTATCCATCACCCGCTGACCCACTCCGCTCTATGATCTTTGCTCTTGAGCTGGTCCGTCACTGTTCAGACGGAGAGCACTGCCAGAGGTGAGCGGGCGGCAGAAGGTGCTGAGATGGCAGTCGGTTCCGCTGTCCGATGATGGCGGCCGCTCGTAGTCATGCGAGCTGCTTCCCTCCCCGGCCACAATGCGGTGGCTCCACGCCCGGAGCGGTGAATGAGTGGGTTACTGGCATGACCCGACCCCCTTCCTTCTCAATGCTCCTGCCTCCGCACAACTTTACCCCTGGCTAGACTCCCACATGCTGTGAAAGGAACTCTTCCCCCATTGGTCCTTTGAACTAGTATAGTCATTCAATAAGATGACAACTGATTCAACTTGTCCCGTGTGCTCCCGTTTTTCCCCACCATCTTTCCACCTGCCATCACCCTCCACCCACCCACCCATTCAGTAATTCAGAAAGAAGGAGATTTGGAAGCCTTGGGCAAATTGAATTGTTTATTTTTTATGTTTATATTTTATTTTTATGGAGAGAACAATCTGCGCATGCACGGTTTAAGATGTTTTAAAAACTGACTGACTGTCATATTACTCACCACACGTGCCTGAATATGACTCATTTATAATTATATATTTATATTTCTATGAAAATTGTTCCCAATTGGCCGCGCACCTCCTCAGGCCGGCCCTGTACATGCCTGTGAGTCTACCCGCCTGTGATGAGCTGTGAGTCTACCTGCCTGTGATGAGCTGAGTCTATCACATACCTGTGATGAGCTGTGAGTCTACCACACACCTGTGATGAGCTGTGACTCTACCACATACCTGTGATGAGCTGTGACTCTACCACACACCTGTGATGAGCTGTAACTCTACCACATGCCTGTGATGAGCTGTGACTCTACCACATACCTGTGATGAGCTGTAACTTTACCACATACCTGTGATGAGCTGTGACTCTACCACATACCTGTGATGCGCTGTGACTCTACCACATACCTGTGATGAGCTGCCAGCAGCAACAATGACAGAGACGAGGCTGGCAACTGAATATCAAAGACTATAACCCATTCCTTCACCTCCTGTATAAAGTTACAAAACTTCTGGAGGGGAATATTTGATATCTTCTCTAAAATACTTAAAATTAAATGGAACCAGATATATAACTGATCACTTTAGGTATGTCAGATGCCTGCTCTAAATTAACGGATATTCCAAAGACGTTTCCTCAACTACGGCCTAATAACGGCGAAAAATTAATACTCAAATTCTGGAAACAGATAACAGTCCCTACAGTGAAGATGTGGATTACTGATATGTCCGATACACAACATTGGAAAATATTAGGCTTGTCTTGGCAGGAAAAGCAGAATCAATTTCTTAAGACATGGTTCCCTTTTACTGAATTTCTGCAACAACAGAATGGTTAAACACAAATTTAAACCGGATGCCAGGATGGGTGAGGGGGGGGGGGGGGGGAAGGTATATCTCCATCTACTCTGTTCTCATTTCTTTTCTTTCCTCTTGCACTTCTTTGGTAGCTCAGGGTCTTTTTCTCACTTTTTGTTATTTCTCTGCATTCTTTTTTTCTCTCTTTTTTCATTTTTTTTCATTTTTTTAAATTTAGGTTCTCACGTTAAAAATGAAGCTGCGCAATAATTGTATAACAGTTATGTCGATCGCTTTATCCTGTACAATCGCTTCTAATAAAATTAATTCAACAAAAGAAGATCAAACAGGGTGACGTGTGAGGAGGCGGCTCCGATTGGTGGAGAGCGCTGTCTGTCTGAGGGGCGAGGCTACGGCTCGACCAATAGGACGCGGTGACCGGCGGCGGCTCTGATTGGTGGGAGGTTGTGAGGGGGCGCGACCTGCTCCCATTGGCCGCTGGCGCTGCCCGTCAGTGGAGGGCGTGGCCTGCTCCCATTGGCCGGCAGGCGCTGGCCCGTCAGTGGAGGGACCTGCTCCCATTGGCCGCTGGCCCTGCCCGTCAGTGAGGGGGCGGGACCTGCTCCCATTGGCCGCTAGCGCTGCCCGTCAGTGGAGGGGGCGGGACCTGTCGGCCGGTCACGTGAGGCGGGAACGACGCGAGGCCCCGCTCAGCGCCGGGAGCTCAGGTGGGAACAGCCGCGGCCGCTCGGCCCCGCGTCCTGTCCCTCCTCCTCCCTCCCTTCCCCAGGGCCATCCTGCGGCTGCCGGCCGCAGCGTGCGGGCGGGCGGGCGGTCGTGGGGAGCGGGGGGATGTGAGTGAGTGAGTGGGGAAAGGGAAAAGGACAAAGATACTTTGGTCCAAACATCCTATTGTGATCCCACAGCTCGCGACAGCATCTTTACTTTGGTCTGCGCGCCCTCTGGTCCTCCGGCTGCAGCGCCCCTTGTCGGCTGAAGGCCGCGGTGCAGCGCCCTCTGGTCCTCCGGCTGCAGCGCCCCTTGTCGGCTGAAGGCCGCGGTGCAGCGCCCTCTGGTCCTGCCGCTGCAGCGCCCTTTGTCGGTTGAAGCCGCGGTGCAG
>JAXLNO010002967.1:0-30770 GCA_038087875.1 Malacoraja senta
CATTGAAAATCCATCCCAAAGCATTTGGTTCACAGCTCAGGCTACCAGGCAAGGAGAGCGGGGACTTCCATAACTCGGGTGAGATCCAAGACTTGGCAAGTAGACGCACGCGATGCAAAACCAGGAACTCTTGCACCAAGCAGCACAATCAACTCCTCGCTCAGTGCAGGGGAAAGTCCCACCATCACACTGTTTGGTGAACTTTTGTAACTTAAGGGCCTGTCCCACGGACATGCGACTCCATGCGGCAAACGCGACCTAACCGCAAACGGGGGCCGCGCGGAGGTCGAGTGACGTCAAGACGGTAGCGAGGCGGTGCGCACGGCCGTTGAGGCGGTGCGCACGGCCTCGATGCGGCTGCGGCTGGCGTCGAGGCCGTGCGCACGGCCTCGATGCGGCTGCGCCTGGCGTCGAGCCGGTGCACACGGCCTCGATGCGGCTGCATCTGGCGTCGAGGCGGTGCGCACGGCCGTCGATGTGGCAGGCCGTTACCGCACAGAATTTTTGAACAGTGTCAGTTTTTCAGAGCCCCGCGCGATGTCGGGACCAGCTCCGCACAACTCCATGCGGCTCCCGCGATCGAAGTGGGACTGGCCCCGCGACCTCCGCACAGCCCCCGCTTGCGGTTAGGTCGCGCTTGCCGCATGGAGTCGCATGCCCGTGGGACAGGCCCTTTAGTCAGCACCAGAGATGTGGCGACACTGGTGCACTGCCCAGGTGAGGTCGACAATATGATTTTACCCGGCTGTGTGCAAAACAAAGCATTTCACTGCACCTAGGTACATGTGACAATGAAGTATCATTGAATTGAACATTCATCGACCAGAGCACATCAACTCGAGGACAGAATCAGCCACAGCGGCCGGGAATGCGGGCGAGACTGGGGATGTGGGAGAAAGTGGAAACCTGCATTACAGGTAGAGCCACAGAGCTGTACAGCAGAGAGACAGACCCTTCAGACCTCCTATTTTCCTGCATTTAGCCCATATCCTTCTATCTAAACCCTTCCCATCCATATATATCCAAATGTCTTTCAAAAGGTGTACATGTATCTGCTTCAATAGCTTCTGGCAGCTCATTCAAGATTCTGACTACCCTCAGTGAAAAAGTTGCCCAAAGTCCCCCTTAAATCTCTCCCCTCTAAGACTATGCCCTCCAGATTTAGAATCCTCTACCCGATGAAAAACACTGATTGTTCACTTTATCCATGCCCCTCATGATATTTTACACCTCAATAAAGTCCCTTCAGCCTCCTACGCTCCAAAGAAATAGTCCCAGCACGGATAAAGGCCCTTCGGCCCACCTTGTCGAGGCCAACCAAGATCACACACTGTGCTAGTCCCATTTGCCTGCATTTGGCCCATATCCCTCCAGAGCCTTTCTATCCATATGTCTGTCCAAACGTCTTTTAAAGAGCTTTTTAAATCCTCCACGGGATAACAGCAATCCCATGGCACCAAGTCAGAGAGAAGCTGCGGTGGCTGCCTTCAGCAATTGTTTAATGTTTGTCCACCAACGAATGGCATCAAACAGAAAACACAATAGATGTACAAGCTGCGAACATCGGCACTCCACAGAACACAAGTCCACAACAAATAATTGGTTGCAAGTGTCCCAAGATTGTAAAACACAAATACATGATCTTTTATTTTATTTTTATTTTTAATTAACTGTCCATGGTTGGTTTTGGCTATGGATCAACACAAAACTAGAGTTAACACAAAATAATTGTTCAGTGGTAAAATGCACCAAGACCAACCCGTGACTAACTAACCAAACCCAGCCCTTTGACAATTTTAATTACGTTCTTTGATTTAGAATCAGAGTCGTACAGCACAGAGATAGGCCCTTCGCCCCAACTTGTCCATGCTGACCAAGATGCCCCACTTGCCCATATCCCTCCAAATCCATGTACCTGCCTGAACTACTTCTGGCAGCTCTTCCATATACTCACATTCGTGTGAAAAAGGTTGCCTCTGAGGTTCCGATTAAATTTTTTCCCCTTGCACCTTAAACCAATGTCCTCTGGTTCTCGATTCCCCTACTCTGGGTAAAAGACTGTGCATTCACCATATCCATTTCCCCTCATGATTTTAATACACCTCTACAAGATCACCCCTCAGCCTCCTGCGCTCCAAGGAATTTACTAACTAGCTACACGACTTCCAGCTAAAAAAAACCGTTAGCAGCTACCAAGAGAAGCTGCCCGTGATCTACATCAAAACTGCACAAAATCTTCTGCCATTTGTCTGAGTTTTAACAATTATAGATGCTGATAAAGCACAGCGAATAGCAAAACAATCAAAATAAAGTGCTCTTAAATCTAACAAAATGCTGTACAATGTTACCAATCACAGTCTATAGCACTTTGAGGAAATTGTACAGAGACACCAAAATCATATTCCAAGCAATTCCTCAAAGCATGCATTTAAATTGGCAGTAATGCAACCCAAATACAAACACTTAAACAATATTAAGCCATGATCAATTCATTCTTTACACATAATTCTCAGTCAGCCACTATGATTTATCAATCCATTCCCCTTACATATTAGGAACCTTTGCTTGCTGTATGGCACAAATGTCCAGGGATTTTTTAGGTTTAAGTTTATTATTGTCAAACGTACCAAAATACAGCAAAGAGCTGTGTCTTGCATGCTATCCATACCGATCAGATATGACATGCATAAACATGTCAAACTCAAACACAATAGATCTACACTAGTTTCCACCACCTTTAAGAAGCTGAAAGGGTCTTAAGAAGGGTCCCAACCAAGAACCTCATCTGTCCATATCCTTCCACAGATGCAGCCTGACGTGCTGCATTCTTCCAGCAGTGTTTTTGTTTATTTTCAGCTGACTTCATTCACTTAACTCTCACCACCAGAGCATTGAGAAGCTTTGCAATAACCGAAGGCATTCCATGAACAGAAACACAAGGACCGCGTTTCATTTTGGATCGACAATTCACACTTACTTGTACCAGGTGTCCGGACCGACGCATTCCATTTTCCCATCATCTATTTGTACTTTGGTTTCCATGTCATCACTAAAACTGCAGAAAGATAAAAATCAGCAATGCAAGACCATTGTTCCTGTCATTCTATATGGCCATCAATATTTAAACACTACAGCACACGCAAAGGTATGTGGCCTGGGTAACATTTGAGATCGGAAATGCCACTTGTGCTGCAAGTTCACACTGCCTTCGGACACACACACACACAGATTGAATTTTAAGCTTGCAAACAAGTTTTTTTTTAAACCTTTGCTTACAATGGAATGTTATAACCAATTAAGCTTCATATGAATATCACAAATGCACTGCAAAAAACTTTAAAACAATTAATCAAACATATTTAACAGAATACTTTTCAAACCTTGGGCAATAAGTATTAATAGGACTGCAGGTGATCAATTTTTCTTCACTTATACTTGTGTCACTGCTAAAATTGTAGACAGATGGCCAGTGGGTTTTTTGGAGACAAAAAGGTACCGGTACGCATATCGCTCCTTGGTGTTGATGGTGGCTCTTGGTGCTATATATGCTGCTTGAACGTTAATGGGTCTAACTGTCTACTTTAAATAATACATTTTTTAAACTTTAGCATTCTCCTCATAATATTAAAAATTCAAAAATTTTGCAGAGGTGCCAGCACACCGTGCAGGCACGTACGGTCACCAAGAAAGCACTGACGTTAGTTAAATGGCAAACACAATACTCGCAATGTGAACACTTTCAATACACTAAAGGCAATCTATATTGAAAGCTACAGCAATGCATCAGAGCTCAATGCCTTATACACATCACAACAAAGGATTTGAATTACAATCTCACCTTTTAAGTTTCTTGGTTGCGATAGAGTGCTTTAATCATTCAAGTCAAGTCATCAAATTAAGCAAGACCAGGTGTACAATAAACAGAGAGGGTTGGACTTCGTTTGGGGAAAAACACTAAACAGGTGGCTTTTGTTGTTCGTAAAAACTGGGCCACTTGTTCAGCACCGAACGACAGGAGAGGTTGAACTAACTGCTCCGTCTCTGTCTGGGTGCACAGGTAACAATCTCCTCAACAAGTGACAACTGCCCACAATCACTTCAAGCCTTCAGCTGAGGAAGTGCAACCAAGGCAAACTTTTGTACAATTTCCAAACTCACTCAAAATCGTGAGAAAAATAACAGACTGAATAGCTTCAACAACAATTCAAGAGAGGCATTTTTTATGACAGGAGAGACACAAAGTGCTGGAGTAACTCTGCGAGTCAGGCAGCGTCTCTTACAGAAAAGGATGGGTGATGTTTCCTGGTTGGAACCCTTTAGGCATAAATGTCACCCATTATTTTTCTTCAGAGATTCTGCCTAACCCACTGAGTTACTCCAGCAGTTTATATCATCTTTAGGTTATTTCAGCATCTGCCGTTCTTTGTTATTGGGTTCATAATAAAGTGGAACTACATGCCCCTTTTTAGTCACCCCCCCCCCCCACCCACCACCTATAATCAGCCTGAAGAAGTGTCCCAATCTAAAACGTCACCTATCCATGTTCCCCAGAGGTGCTGCCTGACCCACTGAGATACTCCAGCACTGTGTGTCCTTTTTAGACTCCACAGATTAGATGCCACTTCAACTGGTTCAATAGGATAAATGTCAGATCAAGACACAGAAAGCAACAGGATTGCCAAAATCGGACAACTGTTATCTGTTCAGTTTTGGTCACCCTATTACAGGGAGGATGTTGTGAAACTGGAAAGTGTGCAGAGAAGATTTACAAGGATGTTGCCAGGTTTAGGTTTAGAGGAGAGGTTTAGAGGGATATGGGCCAAATGCAGGGAAAAGAGACCATGGGACAACTTGAATGGGACTCCTTGTACAAGTTGTGCCTAAGGCAAGGACAGGTTGTGCCTAAGGAGTTGTTTCCCTGTTGACCAAGTTAAACTTGTGGTCCAAAGCACAATTTGTGCCATATAGTCTCTCAAACCAGCATCATCATGAAGTTGCTATGTTAATCAGTGTTATGTTCATAAGTTCATGAGTGATAGGAGCAGAATTAAGCCATTGGGCACAACAAGTCTTCTCTGCGATTCAATCATGGCTGATCCATCTTTCACTCTTAACCGCATTCTGCTGCCTTCTTCCCATAACCCCCGACACCCGTACTAATCAAGAATCTGTCTACCTCCGCCTTAACAGTATCCATTGATGTCTGCCATCGCCTTCTGTGGCAATGAATTTCACAGATTCAACACCATCTGATGAAATAAATTCCTCCTCATCTCCTTCCTAAAATTATGAAGCTATGAACTCTGGTCCTAGACTCTCCCACTAGTGGACACATCCTCTCCACATCCACTCTATCCAGGCCTTGGACGTAAATATTTTAGCCACCAGCTGGAGAGCTATTATGCGTCATGCTGAGGACTGGCTAAATGTTTCATGGTGGGAACAAATATATAAATAGTCATGGAGACAAGGAACTGCAGGTGCTGGAATCTCAAGCCAAACACTGTGCTGGAGGACAGCACAGGAACAGGCCCTTCAGCCCACATTGTTTGTGCTGAACACGACACCATGGTAAACTGATCTCATCTCCCTGCACATGATCCTTATCCCTCTATTCCCTGCACTTCCATGTGCCTATTTAAAACCTCAAACACCACTACCATATCTGCCTCCACCACCCCTGGCAATACATTCCAGGCCCCCACAACTGTGTGTAAAAAAAACCCACACATTTCCTTTAAAGTCCCCACCCCCCCCCCCCCCCACCCCACATTAAGGCTTTGCCCCCTAGTTGGACATTTCCACCCTGGGAGAACGGATTTGACAGTCTACCCCATCTATGCCTCTCAATTTTGCATACTTTGATCAAGTCTCCCCTCAACCTCCATCATTCCAGCAAAAACAATCCAATTCTGTCCAACTTCTCTCTGTAGCATTGTGGTAAGCCTCCTCGGCACCCTCATCTTTCCTGTAATGGGGGTGACCAGGACTGCACACAATACTCCAAATGTGGCCCATAGAGCTGCAGCATGACTTCCCGACTCCTACATTCAATGTAATCGTATCAAAGGCAGGTGTACCATATGCCTTCTTCACCACTCTATCTACTTGTGCTGCCACCTTCAGTGAGCCATGAACCTGGACGCCAAGATCCCTCTGCACATCAATGCTATTAAGGGGTAGGAAGGAACTGCAGATATTGGTTTATACTGAAGATAGACAAACTGCTGGAGTAACAGGCAGGATCTGTGGAGAGTGGGAATGTGTGACTTTTTTTTTTTTTAATGCTGTTGAGGTTCTTGCCATTAACTGTATACTTTCCCCTTACATTCAACCTCCCAACACCTCACACTTGCTCAGGTTAAACTCATCATCCATTTCTCCACTCATTTCTGCAGCTGTTCCATATCGCACTGTATCTTCTGACAGCATTCCTCACTGTCTGCAACTCCTCCAATTTTGGTGTTGTGAGAAAACTTGCGCACCAACCCATTGACATCTATATATATATATACACACACACACACACCACAGACAGAAGAGGTCCCAGTACAGATCCCTGCAGACCTCCAGCCAAAATATCTACCTTCCACCACAACCCTCTGTCTTCTGAGCTCAGTGGGTCAGGCAGCTTCTGTGAAGGGAATGTCTCCAATCAAAACGTCATCTGGCCATTCCACCCACAGATGCTGCCCGACGTCGAGTTCTTCCAGTACTTCATGTTTTCTTTTTTTAAGTCATGCTTCTTTCATACAAAAAAAGTACTGAAGAATATCCTCACCCAAATTCCATCTCAAATCCTGGGTTGTATCGAGCAGTCGACATGTCAGAGTCACCGAGGCCCAGCATATTATTTTCACAATCCACACCCTAGTCAGAACAACAAGAGGTGTTAGGAGATTTACATGCAGAAATGGACAGAGAAAGTGAAAGGGTTATTAAGGGTTATCCAAGGTGGTCTTGGAGGGGAGGATGCTCCTCAAACTGCAGAGCATCCTGGACAATCCAGCTCACCCCCTCCATGACACAGGTCAAGTGGAGGAGCACCTTCAGCAACAGACTGGTTCCACCAAAATGCAGCACAGAACACCACAGGAGATCCTTCTTCCCTGTGACCATCAAACTGTACAACTCCTCCCACTTCTGCCGTGGGGTGGACTGAGACCCACTCCCCCCCAATCTTTACACATCCCCAATCCTTTCCACTCGTCATTTTAATTTCAAATATCATGTATTTTGTGTTTTATGACTGTTGGCAAATCAATTTCCCTCATGGGATAAATAAAGTTCTATCGTATCGTAATAGATCAGAATGAATATGTATCACATAAATGAATTGGGCAGATTCACACCCAGGGCAAGAAATGTCCTATGAATCTTGTACAATTATCTGCCATAAGTGAAAACCAGGGTTTTACGTTCAATTTTTTCACACCCAGAGTCTCATTGTTCATCAATGATTCACTTAGCCCATAGATGGTTATGAATTTGGTGTCCATTTCCAACTATTTAATTTTAGACATTTTATTAAAGTCTATATCCAAAGCATCAACATGGAATCATAACAATTCAACATCACAAGGAGCTCCAGCCAGTTTTACCAGATTATCTCCATCAATAACATCCTTATTAGAAAGCAGTTTCATGTGTGGTTGCAATGTTTTGCTCCAGTAACAAGCTCCTCTAACAGAGCGACAGGTCTGTCTGTAGACACAAGGAACTGCAGGTGTTGGATTACAAAAATAAGACAAAACGCTCAGTAACTCAGCAGGTCAGGCAGTATCTCTGAATAACATGGACATCAGTCTGAAGAAGTGTCCTGACCCAAAATGATACCTATCCATGTTGTCCAGAGATGCTGCCTGACCCGCTGAGTTACTCCGGCACTCTTAAGACGGGTCCGTTTTTCAGCATCTGCAGAGTCAGAGCTGTACAGCATGGAAACAGGCCCTTCGGCATATCCTGTCCATGCCAACTATGTTAGCATATTGGGCTAGACCCATTGGAGTGTCAAGTCTGAATAGTGAAATAAAAGTTATTAGCACAGCAGAATTGTACTGCCATCATATTGCTAGGTTAGTATGTTGCGATAGTATAAATGATCATCCTTACTATTTTGGGTTTAAGGGCATTATTGTCACATGTACAGAGATATAGTGAAACATTTTATTTTGCACACTATCCCATCATAGTCACACAGCGTGGAAACAGGTTCTTCAGCCCAACTTGCCCACACCGACCAATATGCCCCATCTACACTAGTTCCACCTGCCTGCGCTTGGCCAATATCCCTCTAAACCTAACCCATCCTATCAAATCAGATACTATACATTAATACAATCAAGTCAAACTCAAATACAATGGGTAGAACAAAGGGGAAGATACAGAGTGCAGAATATAGTTCTCAGCATTGTAGCGCATCAGTTCCACAGACAAAGTCCAATGTCCACAATGGGGTAGAGGTGAATCGGACAGTACCCTAGGTTATGGAAGGACCATTCAGAAGCCTGACAACAGAGGGGAAGAAGCTGTTCCCGAGTGTGGTGGTGCACACTTTCAATCTTCTGTACGTACTGCCGGACAGGAGCAGGGAAGAAGGAATGACCGGGGTGATACAAGTCTTTGATTATGTTGTCAGCTTCATCATGGGAGCACAAGCAGAGCTATTCCCAAACCAAGATGCGATGCAACCAGACAGTATACTTTATAGTGAATTTGTAGAAGTATCTGTACTCCAACCAGCCAGAGGCAAGCAATAAAAAGACAAGTTTAAGAACTGAATATCTAAAGGGCCTGTCCCACTGTACGAGGTAATTCAAGAGTTCTCCCGAGTTTTCCCCCTGATTCGAACTCGGAGAATGTCCGTAGCGGGTCCGTAGGAGTTCGTGGATGTCTCATAGCAGCTCGTACGAGTAACGGTAGGTACTCGGGAAATCCGGTAAACTAGTGACGTTTTTTCAACACTGTGAAAAATGTCCATGAGTAAAAAAATATTCGTGATGAAAAAAAATTGTTAATTTTTACTCGTACGAGCCGCTACGAGACATCCACGAACCCGCTACGGACATTCTCAGAGTTCAAATCAGAGGAAAACTCGGGAGAACTCTTGAATTACCTCGTACAGTGGGACAGGCCCTTTACTATTCGGATGAAGATCTGCAACTAAGGCGTCCTGTGATGACAGCAACATTCTTTAAAAAAATGTCAAATTTCCCATTTCTCAATTTTTCAGCCAAATACCCCTGCAAGCCACTCACAAACTGGCCACGGGCGCACGTTTAAACAGGAACTTGAAAGCCAAACTCCAATATTCATGGAAGAAAGAATACCCATACATGTCGCAGAAATTAACAGCTGGAAATCATTTGCTGCAGTGAACAAAAATGTTAAGAATTTTCAGAGTCTTACCCCAGTTTTTAAGTGTTTTCAGCAAATGAGAGTTTCTGCCAGTATCTTAATCAGGAATGTCATCATTCCAGAACCGAATGAATCTGCGCCTTTAATATCGGACAAGTCATTGATATTCCTCTGGGAAAGTCTCCAGTTAAAACAGAGTTGGTCTTGTGACTGGTTCAGACTTTCAAGAGGTGAAAGGGTGGGAATGAAATCCCTTATTGGACACTTTCTCCGAAGGACTGCCGATGCAGCAGATTTTCCAAAGTGTCAAATCTCAAACAATTCCTCAGTCACGATCACCCCGCACAAGGGCTTCCTTTCCTTCCGTTGGGGGTGGGGGTGGGGGCTGGTAGATGGTGAGAGCTGTAATCTATTGTGCTTGACTGTACACTGTCCAGCTCCTTTATCGATACACTAATGACAGCCACTTTTATGATGTTCTTGTTTATTCGATTACTTACATAAAATGCTTCAGACTTTACCCGGACTTTTACTGAAATGCCAGACTGCTGCTCACCCAGATTGACAAGCACACATTCACAGAGAAGCAGCTGCAAGAGTTTTTAAAAAGCCCATTACATCAGTAACCCAAGCTTGACAGTCACAACCTCAACAAGGCAGGCAGGCACAAAGCTAACGACAGCAATCTGTATTACAGGATGTAGAACTAGGCACTGTAATGAAGAGGAAGTTTAGCAGAAGTTCGGCTTGAGATTAAGGGGAATGCTCACAATATGAACATTCCATGTTCAACCCTCACCAATTTCACTTTCATTCCTTTGGGAAAGTTGCCTTGTCAAAAATCAGGACTAATCCCCTCCATCAGCATAGTTTTCTTGTACAAGCCCAGTAATGCACAAATCCTGCACCACTGAAAGATCCAGACACCCCAATGTAAATATCTATTAAAATGAATTGTAAAATGTGGTAGTAATGGCGACTTTACAAACATATTTGGCCCACGTCCCACTCCAGAGGCATTTGAAAAGTTGTAATTCTATCCACTTCTATAGCTTCCTCTAACAGCTTTTTTCCAGATACAATAGGTGCAGGAGTAGGCCATTCAGCCCTTCGAGCCAGCACCACCATTCACTGTGTTCATGGCTGATCATCCACATTCAGTACCCCGTTCCTGCCTTCTCCCCATATCCCCCGACTCCGCTATTTTTAACTCTATCTACCTCTCTCTTGAAAGCATCCAGATAATTGGCCTCCACTGCCTTCTGAGGCAGAGAATTCCACAGATTCACAACCCTGGGTGAAAAAGTTTTTCCTCATCTCCGTTCTAAATGGTCTACCCTTTATGGTCGTCCATGGTCGACCATACGAAACTCTGACCGAAAAAGTTGCCCCCCCCAGGTCTCTCTCAAATCTCTCCCCTGTCACCATAAGCCTATGCCCTCTAGTTTTAGAATCCTCTGCCCTGGGAAAAAAAGACTAAGAGCGTTCACTTTAGCCATGCCCCTCATGATCTTGTAGTGGAGCGCTATCGCGGAGCGGAGCGGGCGATGCCTTGCCCGGGTCGCCGCTCTGGAGCTCCGGTGAGCTGAGCCCGCAGGTGAAACATCGCGGAGCTGCGGGCGGCGGCGCTGAACTTTAACAACGGGAGCCTGGGATCTCTCGCCGAGATCGCCAGTAGTGGAGCTCCATCCAGCGCGGCCTGTTGGCTATGGAAGCCTCGGTCTCGAGTAAGGAGGCGGCCGTTCCAGGTGTCCCAAGCCGCTGAGAGGGTTCTCCCGACACCGGAGCTCCATCACCCGGCGAGAACGGCCTAGAACATCAGGCCTCCGTGAAGGCGACTGTGGAGGCCTCAATACGCCCGACTATGGGTGGACATGGGATGGGGACTGGACTTTGCGCCTTCCCCCACAGGGGGAACCATTGTGGGGGGATGTTTTTATGTTTTATGTTAAATTTCTTTAATGTTGTGTCTAATTTGTGCTGCATGGCAAGACAAATTTCACTACACCATTTGGTGTATGTGACAATAAATGTCCTTTGTCCACCTCAATAAGGTCACCCCTGAGCCTCCTACACTCCAAAGACAAAAGTCCATTGAGTTTGTCGAGCTAAACCTTTAATACTTCACATCACAAAATGGATAGGAAGTGTTTAGAGTGCAAAGAGTCAAATGGGACTAGCCCAGTATGCCAACTTGGTCAGCATGGACAAGGTGGGCCAAAGGGTCTGTGTCTCTGCTGTATTGCTCCATGAATTACATTGCAAAAAATGTATACCTTATGACTTTTGAAACTGGAGCCTTCAAACAAAATAAGGATGATAACAAAAATAGGTTTAAAATGGTGGACAACATCAACTTTACACTCCATTACCAGCACTGAAGAATTTGAGCCATTACAGGGTCATAGAGTCTGACAGCAGATATCAAGGGTTATAGGGAGATGGCAGGGGAACGAGGTTGAGAGGGAAAGATAGATCAGCCATGATTGAATGGCAGAGTAGACTTGATGGGCCCAACTTGATGGCTCCTATCACTTTATGAACATGAACCAGGCCCTTGGGCCCAACTTGCCCACACCAACCAACATGCCACATCTACACTAGCCCCACCTGTCTGCAGTCAGCCCATATCCCTTCAAACCAATCCTTGATGTATTCAAGAGAGAGTAAAGGGGCTGTCCCACTTGGGCGACCTAATTGGCTAGTTTTGAAGAGTTTAGGAGAGTTTGAAAAAATGTCATGTTGAAGACCTCCTTCGACTATGTTGAAGACTAGCTTCGAGTAGCTACGTCTAACTTTGGGAAAATTGGACACCGAATAGTGGAGAGCGAAGACGACCTCATTCGACTATCATGAAGACTACCTTCGACTACCCTTGATTACCCACGACTAACATGCCGACCTACTACGACTAAACCTACGAGTAAAAAAGTATCGATTTTTTCCATGGCGACCTTCTTTTTTTTTTTACTCGCGAGCAATACGTCGCGACCTAGCTGAGGCCTCAAGTACATGGGGACTACTCTCGAGCATGAAGGAGAGTTATAAAGACATCCTACGACCTCGTGTCGACCATGCTGTGAGTACGAGTCCAGAGCAAACGTGCGGATTAGGTCGCCCAAGTGGGACAGCCCCTTTAAATTTAGCTCTTAGGGCTAACGGAATCAAGGGATATGGGGAGAAAGCAGGAACGGGGTACTGATTTTGGATGATCATCCATGATCATATTGAATGGCAGTGCTGGCTCGAAGGGCCGAATGGCGTACTCCGGCATTTATTTTCTATGTTTCTATCCATGTATCTAAATGTTTCTTAAACATTGCAATAGTACCTGCCTCAACTACCTCCTCCAGCAGCTCAGTCCATGTACCCACCACCATTTGTGTGTATTGTAATTCAATAATACTTCAAAACCTTGAGGTTAAATACAAGTGCACCAAGCAGACACTGCGGATAACCTCACAAAAATATGCAATTGCTTCCTCTGGTGCTGAATGTGTAAATAGAGTGTACAAAACCTTAGCAAGTGCTGGCAGAATTCAGCAGGATAGGCAGCATCTGTGGAGGGAATGAGCTGACATTTCAGGTGAAGACCCTTCCTCAGACCCTACATCACTTCTGTCTGATACTAATTAAACCTGCAAATTTAATGGAGCTTGCTCATTCTCCCTGTGACCACGGGCATTTCCTCCGGGGGCTCCGGTTTCCTCCCACATTCCAAAGACGTGCTGGTTTGTAGGTTAATTGGCTTCTGTAAATTGCCCCTAGTGTCCAGGGAGTGGATGAGAAAGTGGGATAGCACAGAACTAGTGTGAACGGGTGATCAATGATCAGTGTGGACTCAGTGGGACAACGGACCCATTTCCATTCTGTATCTCCAAGCAGAACATTATAAACCTAGGCCACAGCTAACAATAACCTGGCTCCTTTATCATCATTACTTCCTTTGCATATCTTTCATTCATTTGTTCTATATCACCATCCATACCTCTGGTTTCCATTTCCCCTGACTCTCAGTCTGAAGAAGGGTCTCGACCTAAAACATCACCTATTCCTTTTCACCAGGGATGCTGTCTGACCCATTGAGTTACTCCAGCTTTGTGTCTATCTTCAGGTTAAACCAGCATCTGCAGTTCCTTGTGTAGGAAGGATGTGCAGATGCAGGTTTAAACCGGAGTATTTTTTTCTCTCGAGTCAAGGAGATAGACACAAAATACTGGAGTAACTCAGCGGGACAGGCAGCACCTCTGGAGATAAGGAATGGGTAACGTTTCAGGTTCTTCAGACTTCCTTCCTACACATTATAAATTTATAATCAAGATATCTCTGCTGAATTTGCAGCTGAAATTCTCAATTGGAAGAGATTCCCCCCCCCCCATCATCCAATAACTAACTATTGTTTAGATTCATAGAGTGAGTAGAGAAAGATATGGCAATCATGTAAAATCTTCAGTCTCTGCCTCCTCCCACGAGTGTGGAACAACACCAATTCAAAATATTTCATTGAGCACCCGATACCAATTGGGGAAATGACATAAAATGAAACCTTTGCCTTTCCTAGTAATCCACAATTTATAAAAGCACACGCATCACACTTAAGGTCCCTCATGACCAGAACTCTAACGCAGGAGTTTTGTTTTTAAAGTTCAATTGGAAATTATCCCCCCCAAAAATGTAGCGGTGCGAATAAAGGGGCTAGAGGACAAAGAGGAATCGCCACGCCAGACGTCCAGAGAGGAGAGAGAGAGAGAGAGAGATGCTTGCCTTCCAGCGAGCCCACCACATCTTCAGCCGGCCAACACTGGCCGCCCGCTCAACTTCCATCTTGCCCACTTTCTGCATTGGCCGCGCCCAGTCCATCGTGTCCACATCCTCTCCCCAGTGTCCGCGCCGCCTCTTTATCTGGGCTGTGGGCGGCAAACACGTGGTGGGCGCGGTCAGTTGTCCGGCGACACCGGACACCCCCCAACTCCGGACAGCGGCCTGTCGCGGCTCAGTGGGACAGATGAATTAGAAGATAACTCAACGAATGTCTCTGTGTGCAGGACGGAACTGCGGATGCTGGTTTACACCCACCATAGACACAAATTGCAGGAGTAACTCAGCGGGACGGGCAGCGTCTGTGGAGAGAAGGAATGGGTGAGGTTTCGGGTCGAGACCCTTCTTCAGACTGAGAGTCAGGGGAGAGGGAGACTAGGGATATGGATGGGTAATATGTGAAAGCACAGATCAAAGGGGACGATGATCAATGATAATGTAGAATGCAGGAGTAGGCCATTCAGCCCTTCGAGCCAGCGCCGCCATTCACTGTGATCATGGCTGATCATCCACATTCAGTACCCCGTTCCTGCCTACTCCACAATATCCCCTGATTGTTAGCTGAGGGGAACGAGGCGTACAAACAGTAAAATCTAATCAGGAGGACATTGAAACTAGGATGGGGAGGGATGGAGTGCAGGGGTTACTTGAAGTTAGGGAAATCAATATTCATATTGTTGGGTTTTACGCTGCCCAAGTGAAATTTGCCCATTCCTTCTCCCCAGAGATGCTGCCTGCCCCACTGAGTTACTCCAGCATGTTGTGTCCAACACCAGAGACATGTCAGCCAGTCTGTGGTATCTTGTTCAAGGTGACAGTCCAACACATTTGGTCTCATGTGTCAGAACTTGGGTCATTGGAAGAAAAGTCTTTTCCACCTGAGAGGAATGTAAGTATGTTTTAGATTGGAAAAATGAAAACTAAACCAAAGGGTAAAATATTCTTGCCCTGTTGTGTCACAGCGCCATACAGCACGGAAGAAGGTCCTTCGGCCCAACGTGGGTCTGGATAGATTGGATGTGGGATCATTTCCACAAGTGGGGGAGTAGGACCAGAGGTCATAGCCTCAGAATAAAAGGACATTCCTTTAGGATGGATATGAGGAGGAATTTCTTTAGTTGGAGGGTGGTGAATTTGTGGAATTCATTGCCACGGAAGGCTGTGAAGGCCATGTCAATGAATATTTTTAAAGCAGAGATAGATAGATTGTTGATTGGTACGGGTGCCAGGGGTTATGGGGAGAAGGCAGGAGAATGGGTTAAGATCAGCTATGATTGAATGACGGAGTAGACTTGATGGGCCGAATGGCCTAATTTTGCTCCTTTCACTTATGAACGTGGCCATACCGACCAAGATGCTCCATCTAAGCTAGTCCCGTTTGCCCAGGTTTGACCCATGTCCCTCTAAACCTTACCTGCCCATGTACCTGTCTAAGTGTCGGTGTGAAGATGGTTGAAAAGGAGAGAGTGAAGGATGCAGCCTCAAGACTATGGATATTTTCAGTGAAACCTGTCACATTGTAACTGCTGCAACGTTTATGTAAAAACTCCAGTCATTTCTTCAAACAAAATTTTACGTTACAAATGTATCAATGTATAATCACATTAGATAACATAGAACTGGTGTCATGAACAACAAATCCCAATGTAACTGAGAACCATAGAGTCACCGAGCTGTAAAGCATGGAAAAAGGCCCTCCGGCCCACCTTGTCCATGCCGACCAAGTTTACATACTGAGCTAGTCCCATTGCACTCCTAGTGTGGTCCAATTAACTCATATGGATATAATTACATTACATAAAGGCAACAGATTTAAGTCAATTCTAGAAATAAAAGACCAATGCTGGAAGGAAGAAGTACTCCTTCCTGGAGTTGAACCATCTCCACCTAAACCTTCTGTCCCATCTTTGTTCAACTCAGCTATGAACGAGATTGGATCCTGACCGACACCTACACTTCAGTCTCAAATTCTTCAAGAACTGAGGGCAAAGCTGATTTCATCAATATGGTGATGAACATTCAAGTTCAAGATCAAGAGAGTTTATTGTCATGTATCCCAGATAGGACAATGAAATTCTTGCTTTGCTTCAAAACATTGATGGCAAATGTAGAAACAAGGAACTGCAGATGATGGTTTACAAAAGGACACAAAGTCCTGGAGTAACTCAGCAGGTCAGGTAGCATCTTCAGAGAACATGGATAGGTGACGTTTTGGTTCAGACCCTTCAGACATATTGATAGCAAAGGTATGGATTCTAAGCAATACCTGAGGTAATTCAAACAGGATTTTGGGTATTGAGTACAAAGGCTGGGACTTCTTTTGTTGGCAAAGTTGGATCAACATGTTACCACTGTATAAGTCGTTGGTGAGGACACACTTGGAGCACTGTGTGTAGTTCTGGTCACCCAGCTACAGGAAGGATGTCATTAAGTTGAAAAGGGTGCAGAAGAGATTCACCAGAATGTTGCTTGGGCTTGCAGGTTGTGGGGAGAGGGACTTCAGTTTAGTTTATTGTCACGTGTACCGAGGTACAGTGAAAAGCTTTTGTTGTCTGCTAACCAGTCAGCAGAAGGAAAAAAAATCATCATTACAATTGATGCATTTACAGTGTATAGGCACATGATAAGGGAATAATAATTCTAGCAGGAGAGTGGTGGGTGCATTCAACGAGCTTGCAGTGGAGGTTGCTGAGGCAGGTACTGTAACAACATGTTGGTCAGCATGGACAAATTGGGCTGAAGGAACTGTTTCCAAGCTGTATGGCACTATGACTAGTGTTTCTGATATAAGCTTAGCATCCATCTTGGCTGCAGACCACATTATCCAGTATTAATATGAACTTTAATAACATGACAAATTTTACAACATTATTTGTGGCTTTTAGCCATTCCTTTCAAACGATTAAATGGACACAAAGCCATATTTGTTATGTATTATTCTCATCGAGTTATACAGTGCAAGTGCCTTTTAAATGTTGTTATTGTATGTGTCTCCACCACCTCTTTGGCAGCTCATTCCTTATCTTCATATCCACCCTATCTATTCCCCTCGTGATTTTATACATCTTGATAAGACCACCCCTCATCCTGCTGCTGTCCAAAGAATAGAGTCCTAGCCTGTCCAACCTCTCCCTGTATCTCAGGCCCTCGAGTCCCAACAACATCCTTGCAAATCTCCCCAGCACTCTTTCCAGCCTATTCCTCAATTTATATTGTGCTTATATAATGAAACAGTGAATCTGTAAACATATATTTATGCAAAAGATGTGAAAAGATGCCCCACATTACAAAATGCTGCAAATTGGGAGTGGTGTAGTGTGGGGAAAGATCACAGCACGATGATGAAATAACCCACTCCGGGGACTTTAATTTGAACCATCTGAGTGCTTGCAGTGATATCAACAAGTTTGGTGCATTCCTAATCACTCAACTCTTCAGGCACATGCAGAACCACAGGAACATCCTCTGCTATTCATTGTTATTCCTCTAATTTAGGTGAGTCTTGCTCATGTTTTTCTTTCACACTGCACAACTTGTTATGATTGTCTGAAGAAGGGTCTCAACCTGCTGAGTTACTCCAGCTTTTTGTGTCTATCTTCTTGTTATGAATCAAGCGTGCTGATAAATGGTGCCAGGTGATTGAAATGCAAAATTCTCTTCTCACTTTTTTTTCCCATGCCTTTCCATTTTGCTGTTGCTGTTTTGCAAAACTCTCAGAGATTAACTTTTAGCATGTTAAGAATTCAGTTAGGTAAGGAAAGTCAAGGTTTTCATTTTTGTATGAAACTAGTTTTGCTCAGTTAGCAGATAGACATAAAGTGCTGGAGTAACTCAACGAGTCAGGCAATATCTCTAGAGGAAAGGGATAGGTGACGTTTCAGGTCGGGATTCAAACTAAGTTTGCTAAATTCAGGATGTTTTTCAGATAAGTACTAAAAAGTTTCTGTTCGTTTAATACCTGCACCCTTGTGCTTTTAGCTTGGTTAATTATAAAGTGACATTTCAAAATGCTTCTGAAAACTAGCCCAATAAATTTAATGTTGAAACAAAGAACTGCAGATGCTGGTCAATACACAGAATGACACAAAGTGCTGGAGTAACTCAGCGGGTCAGGAAGCATCCATTATTATTATTATTATGGAGAACATGGATATGTGGCGTTTTGGGACGGGACTGTTCTTCGGACTCAGAACTAAACTGACATCCTGAGAAACAGAGTGATTTACACCTTAAACGCATCTTCCACTGAGAAACATTCCACTGAAAAAAAAGACCATTAAAACAAATAATTTGTTGCATGCCAGTCTGAAGAAGGGTCTCGAACGGAAACGTCGCCTACCCATGTTCTCCAGAGATGCTGTCTGACCTGCTGAGTTACTCCAGCACTCTGTGTCCTTTTATGCAGAAATTATTTGTTTTTTATGGTCTTATTTCTCAGAGTAAGATGTTTTTAAGGTGTAAACCTCTGTGTTTCTCAGATATTCGGAATAGTTTATTAATATCAGCAGCAAGACAGACAGCATGCCTGTTATCCTTGCCAATTTTGCTTTTGCTCCAGTTGTGCCCAGTTTGAAACAGAACTTGCACGAATGACAAACCTGATTGTGGCAACAGGTTTATTTAACGAGAGGGTATTATCAGATGAGCTGCAGTTCTCAGCTTTCATAATTAGTGAGCCTATAGAACATTTATTGGTGGAGTTTCAATTCTCCGTTGCCAAAACATTGTCTGAAAAACAGCAAAATAAGAAACAAAAATTAAGTGCCGTGTTGAGAATTGTTATCTTTTGAAATATTGGACTGCAAAAGAGTTTGTCAAATAGTTGCAAAGATTGATTTTGTCAAAATCAACTAGCTTTTGAATTGCCTTCTACAACCTTCCTGTGTCCCTTGTGCTCTGCTTATTTTAGACTTTAGAGATACAGCACGGAAACAGGCCCTTCGGCCCACCGAGTCCATGCTGACCAGCGATCACCCTGTACATTAGCACTATAGTCTAACAGAAGTTGTGCTTCTGATTTTCTTTTTGTTTGTGTTTTTGGAAGGAATTCTGTCCCTGATTTATGTATTGGTCTTTATAACCTATTTTTTTAAAATTCTGATTATATGTTTTCTATAAATCTCTGTATGGTGTCCTTGAGACCTCGGTATAAGGCGCCCGTAAATAAAATCCATTATTATTATTATTATTATAGTCCACACTAGGAACAATTTACAATTTTACCAAAGCCAATTAACCCACATCATTAATCGAACTTCACTTGGACTTTACCTTGCACTAAACGTTATTCCCTTTACCATGTATCTGTACACTGTGGACGGCTCGATTGTAATCATGTATTGTCTTTCCGCTGACTGGTCAGCACGCAACAAAAACTTTTCACTGTACCTCGGTACACGTGACAATAAACTAAATTAAACAAACCTGCCTCTCTCCAAGGAAGTCACTAGATTATGATATATTTAAATGCTATTCTTTGTGTATGAAGAGCAAATCAATGGTGACTGGACAACATTCAATCACAGAAATTGTGCAAGGTTTGAAACACTAATCGTATGAACAGCTGGTCTGGCTCACTGTCCACATGTAGTAAGCTAGCTCGCTTAGAATTAAAAACAGATTTCTTTGTAACTGCCAACTCTACTCCTAATAGATGTTTACCCTTAAATGCTCCAAGATATTTCTGAAGACATGAGAAACTACAAATGTTGTAATCTAGAGAAAAACAGAATGCTGGAGGAACTCAGTGGATCAGGCAGTGTCTGTGGAGGGAATGGACATACAACATTTCGGGTCGGAAGCCTTCTTCAGACAGATGGAATGGTTGGGGGGGGGGGGGGGGGATTGCTGATATGGACCCAAGAGTTCTCGTATTGTGCCAGTATACTTAATGGTCTGTGACCAAGTATTTCTTGTTATAGGATGGACCAAAGCAAGGAGCTTTTTTTCAGAATTTACTAAAATGCTCAAAGGTTCCCAAAACCTAATGATAAAGGGAGTGTATATGTGATCCATGGGCAGTGGGCAGGTGCTATAGACCTGCACGGGAAGGTAGACGCTCCCGCCCCCATGAGTCTCGGGCAGATGGGGCACGTCAGCCTGGGAAGGCAGTTCATCTAGGAGAGGGAAAACTCTGATTTAAAACCTCCACTGCCTTGTGGCCATATCCAATCATGGAAAAGGCTCCAGGAGTAAACCTCAAGAAAATCCGGAGTCGGAGCCCCTAAGCAGTTCGTCGTTGTCTACAACCTCGCTCTGGCAGCTCCTGTGACGGCGCTGGTGCCAAACTGGAATGGCCCTGCTGTTCCTTTGGATCGATCAGCGACATGGAGAGGGGGGACGTGCTGCATGGGCAACAGCCTGACCTCCATATGACATCGCCCAGGCTTGCATCCGACCAGGATGCATCACCCATGGTCAGTCATGACCGAGAGGGGCGTACTATATACTATGTGATCCAAATGTGATCTAATGCCTAACATGTACTTGGAGCTAAAGTTCAGCAAAAAAATATAGAAAGATTTGAAATGAATTATTTAGTTTCTCCGGGTACTCCGGTTTCCTCCCACACTCCAAAGACGTACAGGTTTGCAAGTTAATTGGTTTCTGTAAAATTGTAAATTGTCCCTGGTGTGTAGGATAATGCTATTGTTCGGTGATCACCCGTCGGCGCGGACTCGGTGGGCAGAAGGGCCTGTTTCAGCGCTCTATCCCTAAAGTCTAAAGTCAGTCAGTAATCCTTTTATGACTCAAATGCTTTAGATGATTAAAATATATTTATTTTCAGGGGTTTAGCACTCGATGCCATGCTGCTACTGGTCTTTCTACTTTTCTTCAATCGAAGTTTTGCAAGTCACAGAGCTTTGGTATGTGTGTAACAGCAGCATGCATTTCTTTTTAAGAATGCATGTGTTTTCTCTGAAAGGTATTTTAAATTGTACATGAATTAAGGTAATGAAAGCTTATTAATAAAAGATCTCTGGATGTGTACCTTGTCACAAGGCCACAATATATTGCCAATCTTTGGTTATCCTCGTGATAGACTCGTGAGTAGAAGTATAGACAACAAGAAAAGAGGAATTCTGTTTAAACTATACAACATGTTGGTTAAGTGGCGGGATATTATGTCTAATTCTGGTCATCACATCTTTGAAAAGATGGGAACATCCTAGTGAAAGTGTAAAAAGATTTACTAAATGGTTCCATGGATGATGTCTTAGCTTGCAGTGAGGAAGGGAAGAGAAGGTGTATTAGATGTGGACAGCCTACTAAGATACTGATATGCAACTCCCAAATGCCAGCATCCCCCTTTATCCCAGTGTAAAGGGCCTGTCCCACTTGGCTGTCATTTGCGCCTCATTTACGCGTCATATGTAAAATAGGTCGACGCGTCGTGACGCGCGACGTCGCGAGCAAATCACCCGTCATCACGTGTCAGCACAGCCGTCTGGTGCGCGTGACGTCATTAGAATTGACGCAAGGACGTAAGGACGTTGACGCACGGTGATGTAACCATGCATCACCACGCGATACACGTGAGACATCGGGACGCCAGCGTACGACACCAATGCATCAGCGTGCACGCCCAATGCGTCAGCGTGCATACGCGATACGTCATGCAGGTGGCGCGCGAGGATTTAGTTCCTGTACTAAATCCTGGACTGCGCGCCACCGCATACGATTCCACGCCTCACCATGCGCAATGCATGCGCAACCCACGCGTCACGACGCGTCGACCTAAATTACATATAACGCATAAATGAGGCGCAAATGACGGCCAAGTGGGACAGGCCCTTAAGGTTCACAGTTGCCTCTCCAGACCATGTCAACAATATAACAGCTGCATTAGTTACTCCTCAGATGTGCTTGACAAGTGCCACAGTTCGCTACACACTCTCGCTCCAACATTTGATGACACTTTTTGACAGGACAATGACACGTGCAAGATTGAAATCGCCAAGCTCCGCCAACAACTACAAAACATGCAGAATCAGTTCCTGCTTGGAACTTGGCGGCTGAAGTACCTAAAGGCGGATAATCGCTACTGGATAAATGAACACACGAAAACAAGAAGGAAGGAGCAAGCAGCCAACATTGATCCAAATCTGTTGATGTATCACCATGGTAAATGTCTTAATCTAAACATACATATGCACGTTACCACACATGAATGGGCAGTAAGAAAGGATGTAAGGAAGGTCCCGACCCGAAACGTCATCTGTCCATTCCCTCCACAGATGCTGCCTGACCACTGGAGTTCCTCCAGCACTTTGTGTCCGGATGAAAGGGCTTGTTTTCTCAGTGCCAACCATTACAGGGGAACTGCAGACACTGGGAACTGCAGATGCTGGAATCCTGAGCCAAAACACAAAGTGTTGGAGGAACTCAGCGGGTCTGGCAGCATCTGTGGAGGGAATGGACAGATGATGTTTAGGGTTGGGACCCTTCTGACTAATGGACTGTGGGAGAGAAAGCTGAAAAAGAGAGGTGGGGGCAGAGCAGAGCAATGTCTGGCAAGTAATATCAAGAACTGCGGATGCTGGTTTAAATCAAAGGTAGACACAAAATGCTGGAGTAACTCAGCGGGTCAGGCAGCATCTCCGGAGAGAAGCAATGGGTGAATTTTCGGGTTGAGCCACTTCTTCAAACTGAAGAGGGGTCTCGACCCGAAATGTCACCCATTCCTTCTCTCCAGAGATGCTGCCTGTCCCGCTGAGTTACTCCAACATTTTGTGTCTACCTTCTGGCAAGTGATAGGTGGATACAGGTGAAGGGGGGTGATTGTCAGATGGGCGGAGTAAGTGACAAAGGCTGGAGGTGCAAAGGAGACAAAGGGGTGTCAGATAAGGAGAGAAGAGGAGGGGTGAAATGTTAGGCCGGAGGGAGGGATATGTGTGGAAGGGGACGGAGGGGAGGGAAAAAGTGGGGGATAAAAGGGAAATAGGGGACTCGTGGCTGGATATGGAGGAGAGGGGGTGGGACATGGTAAGGGAACTGTTCATTTAAGATTCATAATTGTTGAACGTTAGATAAACTTGAATCTTAAGTAGTATTGTCCATAACAATTCATTTAGTACCCATGGTCCTGGTTCTCAGTTCTCCGGAAGTGGCGGCGCTGCCTTGCAGCTGCGGCTCGCCTGCAGTCCGTTTGTCTTTTCTTTTTTTGTTTTCTTTTGTCCCGTTGTTGCGGTTTGTTTTGGTTTATTTTAGTTGTGTATGTGTGGGGGGGGGGGGAGAGACATGTTTTTTGGCTCTTCCTTCGGGGGGGATGCGACCTTTCTTGCTGTATCCCCCGTCTCCGTCTCCGTCTGCGCTGAGGCCTATCGCGGAGCTGGCAGCCTCCAACTGGGACCGACCTCGGGGCTCGGGAAGCAGAGCCAGCTGGGACTTGCCAGCGCGGGGCTGGCCGACTTCGGGGCTGTGGTGGCGTTGCGACCCGACTTCTGACCCGACTTCGGAGCCTCGGAGGCTCGGCGAGGGCCAGTGGTCGACATCGTCGGGAGCTCGCAGGTCACAGGTTGGTGACCTGTTTTTCCGCAGCTCCCGCAACAACAGCTGCGTCCGCTGGACTGGAGGGCGGCAGCTTCGGCAGCTTCGACCGCCCTGGGCGGCGGAGTTTGAACCGGCCCGTTCGGATTCAGCCGCGGGACTTACTTACCATCACCCGGCGGGGTCACAACATCGGAGGCCTGGATCGCCTCAGCGCAGAGGGAGAGCAAGGAGGGAAGAGACATGGACTTTGGGTCTTTTTGCCTTCCATCACAGTGAGGAGGTGCCTGGTGGACTCACTGTGGTGGATGTTAAACTGTGTTGAGTGTGTGTTTTTGTTATTTATTCTATGTTATGACTGCAGGCTAAACCATTTTGTTGCACTGAAAAGTGCAATGACAATAAATTGAATCAAAATCAAAATCAAAATCAAAAGAACCACTCAAGAGTTTTGGCCACAAACATCAAGGCTGACACAGCCCTGCAGTACCGAGGGAGGATTGCATTACGGGAAGTATCATCTTGTGGATGGATCGTTAGACAGAAGATCCCCCTACTTTCTCAGGCAGATATTTAATCTCCTATGATGTTACCTACGTGCTGGATTTTTGCTGGTATTCTGGTTAATGCCTTATGATTATTGCATTGGTGGTACAATGAACTGAAGATGCTGATTTACTAAAAAAACACAGTCACGGTGGCACAGAGTTGCTGCCTTACTGCACCAGGGACCCCCGTACAATCCTGACTACTGGTGCTGTCTGTACAAAGGTTGTACGTTCTTCCTGTGACCATATGGGTTTTCTCCGGGTGCTCCGGTTTCCTCCCACATTCCAAAGACTTGCAGGTTTATAGGTTAATTGTAAGTTGTAAATGGTCCCTAGTATGTAGGATAATGTTAGAGTAGGGAGCTCGCTGGTCTGCATGGACTCGGACACAAGGTGGTGGGGCCTGGAACTCACTGTCGGGGATGGTGGTGGAGGTAGATAGAATAGGGGCATTAAAGGGACGTGGATAGACACATGGATGTGCAGGGATACGGATGTATAGAGAGTCATAGAGTCTTACAGCATGGAAACAGGCACTTTGGCTAAACTTGCCGACACCTAACAACATGTCCCATCTACACTAGTACCACCTGGCTGCATTTGGCCCATATGCATCGATACATTTGCTATCCCTGCAACTGTGTAAATGTCTTTTAAATGTTGTGATAGTACCTGCCTCAACTACCTCCTCTGGCAGCTCGTTCCATATACCCACCACCCTCTGTCAACAAAAGTTGACCCTCAGGTTCCTATTAAATCTTTCCCCTCTCATCTTAATCCTATGTCCTCTGGTTCTTGATTCCCTTACTGTGGATAAATGCATTTATTCTGAAGACCTGAAACGTCACCCAGGGATGCTGCCTGACCGGTTGAGTTACTCCAGCATTTTGTGTCTATCTTTGGTATAAACCAGCATCCGCAGTTCTTTGTTTCTACATTATACATTTATTCTATTCCCCTCATGATTTTATATGCCTCTAAAAATCACTCCACAGCCTCCTGCACTCCAAGGAATAGTCCTAACCTGCCCAACCTCTCCCTATAACTCAGGCCCACGTAACATCCTCATATAAGGATTATGTGCAGACAGATAAGAGTTGGTCTTGCATCATGTTCAGCGTAAGGGTTGGGGTGAATCTCCTCTGCACCTTTCCAACTTATGCATTAACATGCAGGGAATGTGATGACATCTTCCATCTTTAGACTTTAGATTCAGCGTGGAAACAGGCCCTTCGGCCCACCGAGTCCACACTGACCAGCGACCACCTCATACACTAGCACTATCCTACACACACTAGTGACTATTTACAATTTTTACCAAAGCCTATTAACCGACAAACCTGTATGCCGTTTGGAGTGTGGGCGGAAACTCGATCACCCGGAGAAAACCCACGTGGTCACAGGGAGAATGTACAAACTCCGTACAGACAGCACCCGCAGTCAGGATCGAACCCGGGTCTTTGGTGAAGTGAGGCAGCAACTCTACCGCTGATTCACCGTGCAGCCCCACTTGTTGGGATAATATGCAGCAGTTGCCATTTCTTATCCGTCAGATAATGTTATGTTGGGAATTGTCTGGTTGTGAGTTAGTTACGCTGACTGTAACATCTGCTGTGCACAGATTGCTCGGAGGTGTACAACAGTGGCAACACCACAAGTGGGTATTACACACTGAAGCCATGGTCTGCTGCCGACCCATTCATAGCCTACTGTGACATGTCAGAGGGCGGAGGTTGGACCGTTATCCAACGCCGCAGCAACGGAAAAGTCAACTTTAACAGGTAAATAAACTGGGCTATTGTCAAACTAAGACAGACACAAAATGCTGGAGTAACTCAGCGGGAGGGGCAGCATCTCCGGATAGAGGAAGGAGTGATGTTTCGGGTCGAGACCCGTCTTTAGACTGAAGAAGGGTCTTGACCTGAAGTATCATCCATTCCTTCTATCCAGAGATGCTGCCTGTCCCGCTGAGTTACCCCAGCATTTTGTGTCCATCTTCGGTGTAAACCAGCATCTGCAGTTCCTTCCTACACTTATTGTCAAACTAAACCAGGCTGGTCCTGTGCGGAGCTGTACAGCGCGGAAACAGACCTTTCGGCCCACCTTGTCCATGCTGACCAAGCTGGCATACTGGGTCTGAAGAAGAGTCCCGACCTGAAACATCACATATCCATGTTCTCCAGAGATGCTGCCTGACCCGCTGAGTTACTCCAACACCATGTCTTTTTTTTAGTATACCAGGCTAGTCCCATTTGCTTGCATTTGGCCCATATCCAAACCCTTCCTATCCATATATCTGTCCAAGTAGGGAATAGACCCCACCGGGGCTGGCATGGGCTAGCTCCTCATGCCAGCAGGATCCATCGCTAATCAGCGTTTTGGATCCACCCTTATATTGCTACGGAAGGAATCGACTATGAATAAGACAACTAGCACAGCAATTGACAGAGCAGCAGCACCGGCAGGACATAAGCTACGAAGCTGCATCTGTGGCTGGGAAAAGATAACATCAGAGAAAGGTCTCAAGATCCACCAGGGCAGGGGAAAGTGCCAGAGAGAGCTTGGTGAGGGGCCTCGCATTGACCACCTTCTGAGAGGTAGGCCAAATCAGTCGAGTGGAGCCCAGTGGCAGGTTAACCACCACAGTCCACAGGGTATCAGCACCCCAGGTGAAGCTCAACCAAGTACTGTCCCACCAACGGACACGGGTCCATGGGCCCAACCAGCCACAGTCAGCGGTAGAGAGGAAGATGGAAGGAAAAAAGCCGAATGGAGCAGTCACTGGCTGTGGCTGAAGAGAAAAGATGGTGTCTGGGCTGCCACGTGACTATCTAGAGGCTAACCATAAGACACACACCCAGGGCTGATCACCCTGCGGTGGGCCTGCCTCGACTGAGGGTGTCTTGTGATAAAAGGCCGAGACACCCAGTGGCGTTGAGGTACACAACTGAAGATGTGTCTGATTGGTAGCAAAATCACCTAGTGGACACCCCCAAGAATACCAAATGTCAATTGTAGTGGAAAAACCTTAGGGATTGTAACATCCAGTCCTACTAATCAATATCTGTCCAAGTATCTTTTAAAATCACAACTGCTTCCATATCTTCCTCTGGCAGCTCATTCCCGATATGGACTACCCTCCAAGTGAAATGGTTGCTCCTGAGGTCCCTCTTAAATCTCTTCCCTCTAACCATAAGCCTGCGCCCACTAGTTTTAGAATCCTCTACCCTGGGAAACACAGACGCTTCCACTTGGAGCTGCCCGATAATCTTCTGGTTCCCCCAATATGTCCTCAGTGATCGATGGACACCACAAGGTGGGCAGGGGTAAACCTGCGAATTCATCACTGTTTGGTGGCACTAAATGTATGTCAGGTAATCAGACCGTTGGAATCAGCTCCCAACACGTGGTTCTATGCAATGTTGGACATCGAGATAAGATTCAGCTGCTATCATTAATACGTAATGTAGTGCAACTGTTGGAAATCCAATTTCTACCCCTTCATTCATTGTTCTTTATCTCCCTACATCATCGTCTATATCTCTCGTTTCCCTTTCCCCTGATTAGTCTGAAGAAGGGTCTCCACCCAAAACATCACCCATTCCTTCTCTCCAGAGATGCTGCCTGTCCCGCTGAGTTACACCAGCATTTTGTGTCTATCTTCGGTGTAAACCAGAGCAAATGGAGAGCTGCTACTTTTACTCTCTCCTTATCTCCTTCTCTCCCACTTTTCATCTTTTCATCACTGGCCTTTGTCCACCCTATCTCCAAAACCCTCCTCACCTGTATCCACCCATATTCACCTGTATCCACCTGCCTGGCTTTGTCCCACCCCTCCTCTTTTCCAGCTTTCCCCCCCAACACAATCAGTCTGAAGAAGGGTCCCGACCCGAAACGTCACCTATCCATGTTCTCCAGAGATGCTGCCAAACCCGCGGAGTTACTCCAGCACTCTGTATCCCCTGTTGCAAAGCAGCATCTGTTGTGTCTGCTGTTTTTTATTTTAGTTTTTTAAATGGGCTACACAACTAGGAACAAAAAGCTAGAGTAACTCAGCGGGACAGGCAACTTCTCTGGAGAGAAGGGATGGGTGACGTTGCGGGTCGGGACCCCTCTCCAGTCACCCATTCCTTCTCTCCAGACTTGCTGCCTGTCCCGCTGAGTTACTCCAGCATTTTATGTCGACTGCAGCTTCGATTTAAACCAGCATCTGCAGTTCTTTCCTACAACTAGGAACAAATACGCAGAGGTGAGACTCACACGCATTGAATGCTTGAGAACAAAAGGTAATTCTTCTCTGCTTTTTTAGTTCTGCTGCCTATTTAAAAAATAAAATTAGCAACTCCCCTGTAACCCTGGATTAACATTAGATTTCTAACCCTAGTTATGTATACTTGATACCTTATATATTCTTGATCGCACCTTGTCTCCACTTGAATGGAACCACATTTGAAAGTTGGGAACGGCTTACCCATGATCCTTTATATCGCATCCATAAACCCAGCAACACAGGGAAACATTTTATAAACAACAGATAGCGGTTCAGAGAGTTCTCGAGCTGCCAAGCACCAAAACTGGCCCTTCAGCCCACCTTGTCCATGGTAACCAAGATGGAGTCACAGAGCTGTACAGCACAGAAACAGGCACTTCGGCCCACCTTGTCCATGGTAACCAAGATGGAATCACAGAGCTGTAGAGCACAGAAACAGGCACTTCGGCCCACCTTCTCCATGGTAACCAAGATGGAGTCACAGAGCTGCACAACACAGAAATAGGCCCTTCGGCCCACTTTGTCCGTGCTGACCAAGGTCGAATATTGGGCTAGTCTCATTTGCCTGCATTTGGCCTATATCCCACCAAACCCTTCCTATCCACATATCAGTCCAAATGTCTTTTAAAAGTCATAATTGTACCCGCTTCTATAGGAGAAAAAGAGACAAAAGGGTGTCAGATAAGGAGAGAAGAGAAATGAAATTAAATGAAATGAATAAGCATGTACACATACAAGGAATTTGCCTTGGTGCTCCGCTCGCAAGTAACAACACGACATACAGTAACAATTAAGAATGACACATAAAACATGAAACATTAATAATAAAACATTACAGTTTAAACATGTGAATGAAATAAAATACCAGAGCAAAAGGAGGCCACAGACCTTAGGAGTGAAATGTAAAGCTGGAGGGAGGGATGTGGGTGGAAGGGGACCGGGAGGGGGGGGGGGAGGGGGAGAGTAGGGGAAAGGGGGGTGAATAGTGAAATGGGGAACTCCGGGATGGGAGATGAGTGGACGGAGAAGGGGAGAGACGCAGAGGGAATGGTGGCGGGGAAGGTATGACACAAAACACTGCAGATGCTGGACTCATGGGCACACAAGGAAATGCTGGCATTGCTGACTGTTCGATTAATTTATAATGAATCAGAGATCACACAAAATTAATATCTGGAAAACATTCAAGAAAAAGCAAGAAATTAAAATTAAACACCAAGTGCTGGAGTAACTCAGCGGGTCAGGCAGCATCTCTGGAGAACATGGATAGGTGGCGTTTCAGGTCGGGACCCTTCAGAATCCTATCCATGTTCTCCAGAGATGCTGCTTGACCCACTGAGTTACTCCAGTATTCTGTCCTTTTAGAAATTTAAGCAGGTTTCATGCACAACAGTTTTTAACTTCACTGCGTTAGATATGCACCCTGTACTTTCTGCAGAGGCTGGGATGACTACAAATCTGGCTTTGGGTTGTTTCAAAGGAGGAATGATGAGTATTGGCTTGGAAACGAAAACATACACCAGATCCTGGCACCAGGTAAGAATGTCCTCAACCTTAATAAGAACACAAATGAATACAGTCCAGGAACAGGCATGGGCTCCATGCCGAACATGATGCCATGACCAACTCTTATCTGCCTGCACGTGATCCATATCCCACCCCCCATTTCCTGCATATCCATGTGCCTATCCAGAAATCTTTCAAACACCACTGTCGTATCCGCCTCCACCACCACCCCAGGAAGCATGTTGCAAACACCCACCACCCTCTGTGTAAAAAAACTACCCCCGCACAGCTCCTTGAAACTTTACTCCTCTCACCTTAGAACTATGCCTTCTAGTCTAGTCTTTAACATTTCAATCCAGGGAAAAGGCTCTGACTGTCTACCCTTTCTATACCTCATCATTTTATGACTTCCCCCTCCTCCGTACACCCATCTCCCATCCCTGACTGCCCCATTTCCCTTTTATCCCCCATCTTTCCCCTCCCCCCCATCTCCTTCCATCCACATCTCCCCCCCCCCCCCCAGCTTTAAATTTTACTCCCCCCCCCCCCCCCCCCTTTCATCCACCTCCAGTTTAAATTCCATTTGGAATGCTTTGGAGGACCAAGAACCAAGAACCAAGACTCCCTTTTGTCTCCTTTTCACCTCCAGCCCTTTTAAAAAATCTATTGTCACGTGTGCCGAGATGCAGCTTAAAGCTTTTGCAGTCAGAGAAAAGTCTATATTCTTGCTCACTCCCCCATTCTCCCCTCAGCCTCCGCCGTTCCAGAGAAAATAAACCTCT
>JAXLNO010002968.1:0-12500 GCA_038087875.1 Malacoraja senta
AATCGATATGAAAGGTGAGGTGAGTAATGGATTACAAATATTCCATATGAATGCACGAAGTATAAGAAGTAAAGTGGATGAGGTTGAGGTTCAGTTAGAGATCGGTAGATATGACATAGTGGGGATTACAGAAACATGGTTGCAGGAGGTTCGGGACTGGAAACTGAATATTCAGGGTTATAGGTCCCATAGAAAGGACAGGCAGGTGGGCAGAGGAGGTAGGGTAGCTCTGTTGGTGAGGGATGAAATTCAGTCCCTTGCGAGGGGTGACATAGGGACTGACGATGTGGAGTCGCTGTGGGTAGAATTGAGGAATTGTAAAGGAAGAAGACACTAATGGAAGTTATCTACATGTCCCCAAACAGTAGACTAGATATAGGGTGCAATTTGCAGCAGGTTAAAATTGGCATGTAACAAAGGTAATGCAACTGTGGTTATGGGACATTTACAATATGCAGGTAGACTGGGAAAATCAGGTTGGTTCTGGACCCCAAGAAGGGGAGTTTGTAGAATGCCTCCGAGATGGATTCTTAAAGCAGCTTGTACTGGACCCGACCAGAGAGAATGTAATTCTGGATTTAGTGTTGTCTAATGAACCGAAATAAGTAATGGAACTCAAGGTGAAGGAACCGCTAGGTAGTGACCATAATATGATACGTTTTAATCTGCAATTTGAGAGGAAGATGGTTAAATCAGAAGTGTCAGTGTTGCAGTTGAACAAATGGGATTATGAAGGCATGAGAGAGGAGCTGGGCATGGTCGACTGGAAAATGATCCTAGCAGGAAAGACCGTGAATCAGCTATGGCAGGAATTTCCGGTGCTCACTACAATATTCAACCTCTCCCTGGACAAGTCCGTGGTCCCTGCCTGCTTCAAAAAATCCATCATTGTACCGGTACCTAAAAATGCCTCCCCAGCCTGTCTGAATGACTACCGTCCGGTGGCCCTCACCTCGGTCGTCATGAAATGCTTTGAGAGGCTGGTGAAGAAACACATCTGCGCCTTCCTCCCTCGCAACATGGACCCGTTACAATTCGCATACCGTCCGAACAGATCCACGGACGATGCGGTCTCCCAGGTTTTGCACACCACTCTCTCTCTCTCATATTGACAGCCAGAAGGGGGGCTACGTGAGGATGCTGTTCATAGACTCCAGTTCAGCCTTCACACGATAGTCCCCACCAGACTGGCCGAGAAAGTACTGGAATTAGGGCTCAACAGCCCCCTGTGTGCCTGGGCCCTGGACTTTCTCACCGCCAGGCCCCAGGTAGTCAAGATGGGAGGCAATACATCGAGGTCCCTCACCCTGAGCACAGGATCCCCCATGGTTGCGTCCTCAGCCCCCTGTTGTACTCCCTGTACACACATGACTGTGGCCAGGTTCAGCTCCAACTCGATAATCAAGTTTGCTGATGACACTGTGGTGGTGGGCTTGATCTCAGATAACGATGAGAAGGCCTACCGGGAGGAGGTGGCTGATCTGGCACTCTGGTGTCAGGACAACAGCCTACTCTTGAACATAAAAAAACTAAGGAGCTGATCGTGGACTTTAGGAGGGCACATCATCTGAGGACGTACACACCATTGAGGATAAATGGGGTTACTGTGGATAGGGTGAGCTGTTTTAAATACCTGGGAGTCCACATCTCTGATGATATGACATGGACATCACACGCCGCAGCACTCGTGAGTAAGGCAAGGCAGCGCCTTTACCAGCTCAAGCAATTGAGGAAATTCAGAGTGTCTCCGAGGATCCTCCAGTGCTTCTACTCAGCGGCTGTGGAAAGCATCTTGTCCGGAAATATTACAATCTGGTTTGGGAATTGCTCTGCTCAGGGCAACAAGGCTCTGCAGAGAGTATAGCGTTCGGCCGAACGCACAATGGAAACTACACTCGCCCCTCTGCATGACCTATACATCAGGAGGTGTAACTCCAGAGCCAATAAGATCATGGGAGACCCCTTCCACCCCTGCAACGGACTGTTCCAGCTGCTACGTTCAGGCAAACGCCTCCGTTGCCATGCTGTGAGAACAGAGAGGTTGAGAAGGAGTTTCTTCCCAGAGGCCATTAGGACTGTAAACTCCTATCTCACCAGGGACTAACTTTACTGTACCATCCTACATTGTTTTTTAAATTGCTGTTTTTTTCCCCTTTTTCCTTCTGCCCACAATATTTAATATGTAACAGAATATGTGATTCTGTTCGACTCTGTTTGTAGTTTGTCTGTTTGTTTGTTTGTTTTTTTGCACAAAGTCCGCGAGCATTGCCACTTTTCATTTCACTGCACATCTCGTATGTGCATGTGACGAAAAAACTTGACTTGACTTGACTTGACTTCTGGGCATAATCCAGAATTTGCAGGGTCATTTCATTCCTAAGCGGAAGGAAGATTCTAAAGGGAGTAAGAGGCAACCGTGCCTGACAAGGGACGTTAGGGATGGAATACAACTAAAAGAAAGGGTGTATAACATAGCAAAGAGCTGCGGGACGATTGGGAAACTTTCAAAGGACAACAGAAGATAACAAAAAGGGCAATATGGGGTTAAAAGGTGAAGTACGTGGCAAAGCTGGCCAAGAATATAAGGAAGGATAGTAAAATCTAATTTAGGTATTTTAAGAGAAAAAAGATTAGTAATGACAAATGTGGGTCACTTGAAGGCAGAAACAGGTGAAATTATTATGGGGAACAAAGAAATGGCAGGCGAGTTGAACAGATCTTAGCATTCATAGCAAAAGGATTTGAGTATTGGAGCAGGGAGGTTCTGCGGCAGTTGTACAGGGTCTTGGTGAGACCTGGAGTATTGCGTACAGTTTTGGTCTCCTAATCTGAGGAAGGACATTCTTGCTATAGAGGGAGTACAGAGAAGGTTCACCAGACTGATTCCTGGGTTGTCAGGACTTTCATATGAAGAAAGACTGGATAGACTCGGCTTGTACTCGCTAGAATTTAGAAGATTGAGGGGGGATCTTCCAGAAACGTACAACATTCTTAAGGGATTGGACAGGCTAGATGCAGGAAGATTGCTCCCGATGTTGGGGAACTCCAGAACAAGGGGGTCACAGTCTAAGGATAAAGGGGAAATCATTTAGGACTGAGATGAGAAAAACATGTTTTACACAGAGAGTGGTGAATCTGTTGAATTCTCTGCAACAGAATGTAGTTGAGGCCAGTTCATTGGCTATATTTAAGAGTGAGTTAGATGTGGCCCTTGCGGCTAAAGGGATCAGGGGGTATGGAGAGAAAGCAGGTACAGGATACTGAGTTGGATGATCAGCCATGATCATATTGAATGGCGGTGCATGCTCGAAGGGCCGAATGGCCTACTCCTGCACCTATTTTCCTATGTTTCCATGTTTCTATGTTCTGTTTTCGTTAAAGAAGACACAAACAATCTCCCAGATGTTGTAGATGACATAGGATCTAGGGAGACAGAGGAACTGAAAGCAATTTTTATTAGGCGAGAAATAGTATTGAGTAGACTGATGGAACTGAAAGATTATAAATCCCAAGGGCCTGATGGTCTGCATCCCAGGGTACTCAAGGAGGTGGCTCTAGAAAGCGTGGACGCATTGGTGATCATTTTCCAATGTTCTATCGATTCTTGTCCAGTTCCTGTGGATTGGAGGGTAGCTAATGTAATCCCACTTTTCAAGAAAGGAGCGAGAGAGAAAACGGGGAATTATACACCAGTTAGCCTGACATCGGTCGGGGGAAGATGCTGGAATCAATTATTAAAGATGTAATAACGGCGATTTTTGGTAGCAGTAAAAGGATTGGTCCAAGTCAGCATCGATTTGTGAAGGGGAAATCCTCCTTGCCAAATCTTCTGGAATTATTTGAGGACGTGACAATAAAATGGAGGAAGGAGAGCCAGTGGATGCAGTGTATCTAGACTTTCAGAAAGCCTTTGATAATGTCCCGCACACGAGATTAGTGGGCAAATTTAGAACACATGTAATTGGGGGTAGACAGGAGTAGGGTATTGACATGGATAGAGAATTAGTTGGCAGACAGGAAACAAAGAGTAGGAATAAACGGGTCCCTGGAAGAATGGCAGGCAGTGGCGTGTGGAGTGCCACAATGATCGGTTCTAGGGCCGCAACTAATTACGATATTTAATAAATATTTAGATGATGGAATTAAAAGTAACAATAACAAATTTGCAGATGACACATAGCTTGATGGCAGTGTGAACTGCGAAGAGGATGCTAGGAGGATGCAGGGAGACTTGGACAGGTTGAGTGAGTGGGCAGATGCATGGCAGATGCAATATGATGTAGGTTAGAGTTATGTGAGGTTATCCACTTTGGCGGCAAGAACAAGGAGGTTCTGAATGGTGTCAGATTAGGAAAAACGGAAGTGCAACGAGATCTTAGTTAGGGACTCGTTGGGAACAAGTGACCACAATATGGTCGAATTCCATATTCAAATAGAAGGGGAGCAGGTTGAAACTCAGGCTAGGGTACTTAGTCTAAATAAGGGGGATTATGAAGGTATGAGGACTGAGCTGATCAAAGTTGACTGGGATAGCAGACTCAAGAATAAGACGGTACATGAGCAGTGGTGTACGTTTAAGGATCTACTGTATAACCTTCAAGACAAATTTATTCCTATGAAGAAAAAAAGGGGTAAGGGAAAGAACAGTCAGCCATGGCTCAGTAAAACTATAAAGGATAGTATTCGGCTGAAGGCAAGGGCATATAAGGTAGCTAGAGATAGTGGGAGGGTAGAGGATTGGGAAGCATTTAAAGGTCAGCAAAAAATAACTAAGAGATTAATTAAGACGGGGAAAATAGACTATGAAAGGAATTTAGCGAACAACATAAAAACTAATAGTAAGAGTTTTTATAGCTATATAAAAAGAAAAAGGGTGGCTAAGGTGAACGTTGGTCCATTGGAGGGTGAGACTGGAGAGTTGTTGGTGGGGAACATGGAAATGGCAAAGGCATTAAACGAGTATTTTGTATCAGTCTTCACCATAGAAGACACAAAAAATATTCCAACGCTGGATAAACAGGGGGCGGTAGGAATGGAGGAGCTAAATACTATTAAGATCACCAAGGAGGTGGTATTAGGGAAATTAATGAGACTGAAGGAGGATAAATCCCCTGGGCCTGATGGATTACATCCAAGGGTCTTGAGGGAGATAGCGGTGGGGATTGTGGATGCATTGGTGATAATTTTCCAAAACTCCCTGGAGGCAGGAACGGTCCCAGTGGATTGGAAAATGGCCAATGTAACACCTATATTTAAAAAAGGAAGTAAACAGAAGGCGGGTAACTATAGACCGGTTAGTCTAACATCGGTGGTGGGTAAAATGTTAGAGACAATTATTAAAGAAACACTAACGGGGCACTTGGATAAACATGACTTCATCGGACAGAACCAGCATGGTTTTGTGAAGGGGAAGTCCTGTTTAACGAATCTGCTCGAATTCTTTGAGGAAGTAACAACCCGGGTGGATAAAGGGGAACCGGTGGATGTGGTATACTTGGACTTCCAAAAGGCTTTTGACAAGGTGCCACATAAGAGACTATTGCTAAAAATAAAAAATTATGGGATTGGGGGTAATATATTAGCATGGGTAGAGGATTGGCTAACAAATAGGAAGCAGAGAGTGGGGATAAATGGTTCATACTCGGGATGGCAACCGGTAACTAGCGGGGTTCCGCAAGGGTCGGTGCTGGGACCCCAGTTGTTCACAATTTATATAAATGATTTGGAGGAGGGAACCAAGTGTAATATATCAAAATTTGCGGACGATACAAAAATGGGAGGAAAAGTAGGGGATGAGGAGGATAGGAAGAGTCTGCAAAAGGATATAGATAAGCTAGGTGAGTGGGCAACAACTTGGCAGATGAAATTTAATACTAATAAATGTGAAGTCATTCACTTTGGGAAAAAAAATGATAGGGCAAGTTATTTTCTAAATGAGGTGGAGCTGCGTTGTAATGCAACGCAAAGGGATCTAGGGGTAGTAGTACATGAATCACTAAAAGTTAGTATGCAGGTGCAGCAAGCAATCAGGAAGGCCAATGGAGTTTTGGCCTTTATTGCTAGGGGGATTGAGTATAAAAACACGGAGGTCTTGCTGCAGCTGTACACAGTATTAGTGAGACCACATTTGGAATACTGTGTACAGTTCTGGGGTCCATACTTAAGAAAGGATGTACTGGCCCTGGAGGCAGTGCAGCGAAGGTTTACAAGATTAATTCCTGCAATGAGGGGATTGACATATGAGGAAAGGTTAAGTAGGCTGGAACTCTACTCTTTGGAGTTTAGAAGAATGAGAGGCGATCTCATTGAAACATATAAGATCGTGAGGGGCCTTGATCGGGTGGATGCACCGAGGATGTTCCCAATGATCGGGGAAACTAGAACTAGGGGACATAGTTGTAGAATAAGAGGGGGCTCTTTTAAAACTGAGATGAGGAAGAACTTCTTCACCCAGAGGGTGGTTAATTTATGGAATTCACTGCCCCAGGGAGCAGTGGAAGCAGAAACATTAAATATATTTAAGTCTAAAATAGATGGTTTTTTAGCTGCCAAGGGGATAAGGGGCTACGGGGAGAGGGCAGGGATATGGACCTAGGTATGGTTAGTATAGTAAGACCTGAGTGATCTCCTGGACAAGTGTCGATCGCCTGGATTGGGGTCGGAGAGGAATTTCCCGGATTTTTTTCCCGAATTGGACCTGGGTTTTTATCCGGTTTTTTGCCTCCCCCAGGAGATCACGCGGTTCTTGGGGTGGAGAGGGGTGATAGCGATATAAAGGGGAGGGTAGTGTCTTGTGTTCTGTGTCTTGTGTCTACTGTTTGTGGGTAAGGGTGTCTGTTTAGTGTTCAGCCATGAGCGAATGGCGGTGCGGGCTCGATGGGGCCTGGTGGTCTACTCTCGCACCTACTTTCTATGTTTTCTATGTTTCTATCTGGGTGTCCTTGTACACCAGTCACTGAAGGAAAACGTTGAGGTACAGCAGGCAGTGAAGAAAGCTAATGGCATGTTGGCCTTCATGACGAGAGGATTTGACTAAAGGAGTAAAGATGTCCTTCTGCAGTTGTCCAGAGCCCTGTTGATACCACATCTGGAGTAATGTGTGCAGTTTTCGTCTCCTAATTTGAGGAAGGAAATCCTTGCTATAGAGGCAGTGCAGCGGAGGTTCATGAGGTTAATCCCTGGCATGGCGGGACAGTCATATGAGGAAAGATTGGAAAGACTGGGCTTGTACTCACTGAAATTTAGAAGGATGAGTGGGAATCTTATAGAAACGTAGAACAGTATAAAAGGACGAGACAAGCTGGATGCAGGAAAATGTTCCCAATGTTGGGGGAGTCCAGAACCAGGGGCCGCAGTATAAGAATAAACGGAAGGCCATTTAAAACTGAGATGACAACAAACGTTTTCAATCAGAGATTTCGTGGAATTCTCCGCCACAAGTGGCAGTGGCTTTCTTTCTTTCTCTCTTTCTCTCTTTCTCTCTTTCTATCTTTCTTCTCTCTCTCTCTCTCTGTCTCTCTGTCTTTCTCTCTCTCTCTCTCTCTCTCTCTCTCTCTCTCTCTCTCTCTCTCTCTCTCTCTCTCTCTCTCTCTCTCTCTCTCTCTCTCTCTCTCTCTCTCTCTCTCTCTCTCTCTCTCTCTCTCTCTCTCTCTCTCTCTCTCTCTCTCTCTCTCTCTCTCTCTCTCTCTCTCTCTCTCTCTCTCTCTTTTTTTTCTCTCCCCCCCCCCCCTCTCTCTCTCGCTCTCTCTCTTTCTCTGTCCGGTGCACATCAACAAGCATTCCTATTTTCAATAACTTTACGATTAGAAATATTGGGTACCTCACGACGCACCCCATCTGCTCTCTGGATTTGTTTTGTGTCAGGACATATATTACCGTGTTTGTACAGGTACTCAAGACTTGAAGCATGACCGCAACTGATTCCAAGTCACTGCCCTTGACATACGGAGTACCGAATATACGCTCGGACAATATATATATTACTTCTGTGCTCCATAACAATAGAAAACTGCCGGATATACAGAAGAGCAGAACAACGGATTTCCTTCGGTTTTCCATCTCCGGGTCATTATCTCCAGTATTGCGGCCGCGGAGCCCTCTGCGGACTCGACCGCACATTAAAATGTGTCTGGCGGTCAGTGAATTGATCAACAGCAACAAAAGAACGGGAACCACACCATTAAGCTGAACGTCAGCAGCTCAAATGTAGCCCATGATGTTAAGTTGAAGAAAGCCTGTTTCCAGACGCAGCCCCAGGGTATATTGTCCGTATTGTACTCTGGGCCTATTGTAAAATACCAGGGCACACTTATTAAACACCTAAATACGCTCACAATCCCCATAATATCTGTCGCCGTTCTCTCGGTGCAATACCTTGCATTCACATTCTGATAGCAAATGGCCAAGAATCGATCCAATGTAAACGCGACCGTGAACCAGACAGAGATTAGCGTGGCTGCAAAGACTAGGACGAGATTAGTGGAGCAGACAGGCGTAAAATTGAGGAATGAAATACATCATAGAAACTATTCTCAATAGGACGTCGGTGATGATGACCAGGAGATCGGCCATTGGCATTTCCACCAGGTAGCGAGTGATGCATTTGGAGAGACCACACTCCCCCCGGGACAGGGTCAGAATCGTCAGCAGGTTCACTGTAAGCGAATGAAAAAAAGAAGAAATTCATAGTTGAGATCAACGACGACTCATAGAAACAATGTGCCGCAGAAACTGCTTTACCAGAAAAAAAGACAAGCTGCAGGAGTAACACCGCGGGTCAGGCAGTATCCTTCGAGAAAATGGATAGGCGACGTTTCCGGTCGGCGTCGTTCTTCAGACTAATTGTACGGGAAATAAATGCGGATGAAAGGAGTTACAAGATAAAGCATGACAGGTAGCAGGTGAACGCAGGCGGGAGGGAAGGCGGGGGTGGACGTCGAAAGGTAGAGGTTTGGACAAAGGCGAGAGATGAAAATATCAGAACATTGGATACAAGAGTATTGAAGAGTTGCCGGACGACGAGTCCAGAGGAATGAAGGTACGTTGAGGGGAATTGGTGATATTACTTTGGAAAATGAATTATCTACTGTACACCGATTAATACACGCTTCATTCATAACGTATGGACTGGCTCGTGTAACATATGATTGTCAGGTAGCAACCTTATCTGGGCAATTATTTGAATGTATTCTGTTGGATCGTGATGTACTCTCGATCGAGAACATTACGGAGTTTGCTTTAATAGTGAATATCTTGTCTTAAATAGAAGCACCTTGATGAAGATAACAGTGCCAACCGGAACACAAGGAAAATATTCAGGTCCGCCTAGACTTATATGATCTCCCGGTTGATAAACACTTTAATTTCCTCTCATTCCCATTCACTGACCTTTCTGTCCTCTATTATCAGAATGAGGCCAAACGCAAATTGGAGGAAGAGCATCCCATATTTAGGTTGGGAAGCTCACAGCCCAGTGGTATGAATATTGATTTCTCTAACTTCATTAACCCTGTCTCTCCATCCCTCCCCCCACCAAGTTGTACCAGCCTCTCGTTTTCACCCAATAAACAGCTAACAATGGCGTGTTTTCTTTATCATCGTTACTTGTTTGCATATTTTTTAGTCATTGTTCTATATCTCTCTACATCATCGCCTTTATCTATCGTTTCCGTTTTACGTGAGTTTTAGTCTGAAGAAGGGTCTCGACCGAAACATCACCCATTCCTTCTCTCCAAAATGCGACCTGCCGGCTGAGCTACACCAGCTTTTTGTGTCTATCTACAAAAAAGATTACTACTTTTCTTGAAGCAGAAATCCAACAGGCAAATAACCAGTGGAATGTATTTCCGGAATGCGTAACGTTTCAACATTGCCCATATATAAACAGATGTACGGAGATGAGAGGCTAGCACGTGACTGAAAGCGCACGGGACCATGTTCCGAAAGTCAGTTTTGTGGTCTGATCTAAATTTCCTGAAACGGAAGGAACGTCCTTGTGCAGCAAACTAATTTCGAGTCAATGTTCAGACAGGTGGGGAATCGAGGACCTGAATTCCTGTCTTAATTTAGTGGTGACTCCAGACTATATCGGCATCATGCTATTCTGCTCTCATCACAATGCCTGATCGTTCCGCATCATATCGAAAAGTCACTGCCGACCTGGTACCAGCATTCGTTCACACATTCACAATTGCAACAAAAAACTTTGCCTGAGATTATAGTTTACATTATGACACGGAGACAACTCGAATGCAACGTTAGGATTGAGAAAATACCGTATCACAGTATGAAGAGAGAGTGCAGCAAAACAATCAGTGTCTCAACTGCAGTGATGGAGGAACTCTGTGTAGGATGGAACCGCAAATACTGTTTTAAGCCGAAGATAGACGCAAGTGGAGTAACTCAGATTTTCAGACAGCATCTCTGGCGAAATGAAACTGGTGACATTTCGGTTCGAGCCCTACAGATTGAGAGTCTGGGAAATGGGAAACGAGAAATATAGACGCTGATATAGAGAGAAAAATAACAAATTAAAGAGGGACACGCAAAACAAGTAACGACAGTAAAGCTGACAACTCATTGATAGTTGTTTTTTGGATGAGAACGAGTACAGACAATGACTCAACAAGACGATTTTGAAGTCGGTACGACGTGGGTGGGGGAGGGAATGGAGAGATAGGAAATGCAGGGGGCTACTTGAAAAAAGAACAATCAATATTCATCCCAATGAGTTGTAAGCTGAGGGACTCTGCGATGTTGACTGCATCATAGGAGGGAATGGACAGGCGACGTTTCGGATCTCAACCTCCATTCCCTTCCCATATACTGCCTGTGCAGCCGTGTTCCTCAGGAACCTTGTGCTTTGTTCAAGGTTGCAGAATCTGCAGATACTTGGGTGAACATAACTCCACCCGACCCTCCACCCTCCGCCGGCTGTGGGTCGGGTGGAGCGGAGGTGTGGGACAATGTTCATCCCTCCACAGCGATGTGATGGACGCGGGGTTCTGGACCAATCGCTGACAGGTCCCGCCCCCCGGCAACGTAATGTTCGTTATTTAACTTTTCCGTTCAGCGGCATTCGGTCGGTTGGCTGGTAGGCGACGCCGCCTTTCGGTGAGTTTGCTTTTAGACGAAGCAGCCTTTCGGTTAGTTGGCTTTTAGGCGTCCAGCCCTTTCGGTTAGTTTGCATTTAGGCGTCCCACCCTTTCGGTTGGTTGGCGTTTCGGCTTCGTTTCCGTACGGTTATTTGGCGTTTCGGCTTCGTTTCCATTCGGCTATTAGGCTTCCACTTCTTTGCATCGGCTTCTCGTGCGTCGGCGCCACGTCCGGGTACCCAAAACGACCAGTACTGTCATATCACTGAACCTACTCAGGGAGCTAAGATATTCTTTAAAAAAACAGTAATATGTTTTCGTCTAGTTTCTCGATTCACACCACCTTCAAGGTACACGATAGTGTATGTATTGTGGTAGTGAAACAATAATTGTTAAAGCTTCACTGTTGGTGTAAATATCTATGGAACCAATTTGGTAAGTTCTAATCACACGGGGTGCAAAGGAAAATTAAAGAAAAAACACTCTCCCGTCTCCCCGTCACTCTCCGATCTCCCCTGACCAGCGATGTGACGGACACGGGGCTCTTACCAATCGCTGATAATGTATCGGACAAATCACGCCTCGGAGACGTCATGTCCGTTATTTGGCTTTTCGACGTCGCGTCCGCTCAGTTATTTGGCTTTTCGGCGTCGTACCCTTTCACTTATTTGGCTTTTGGCCATCGTGACCTTTCGATTGTTTGACTTTTAGGAGTCGTGCCCTTCCGGTTAATTGGCCTTTCGGCTTCGTGTCCGTACCTTATTTGGCTTTCGGAGGCGTTTCCGTTCGGTATCTTGGCTTCCAATTCGTAGTAGACCATAATATGATACGTGTTAAACTGCAAATTGAAAGGGAGAAGGTTAAATCCGAAGTTTCTGTGTTGCAGTTGAACAAAGGTGATTATGAGGAATGAGAGAGGAGCTGGCGAATTTCGACTGCAAAAGATCCTGGCAGGAATGACGGTGAAACAACTATGGCAGGAATTTCTGGGCCTAATCCAGAAGATGCAGGATAATTTCATTCCATAGAGGAAGAAAGATTATAAGGCGAGCAAGAGGCAACCTTGATTGACAAAGAAATCTGGGGATGGAATAAAACTAAAAGAAAAGGTGTATAACATAGCAAAAATTAGCGGGAAGCCAGAGGATGCGTAAACTTTCAAAGGACAATAGAAGGAAACAAAAAGGGCAACACGGCGTGAAAAGATGAAGTACGAGGATAAGCTGGCCAAGAATATAAAGAATGATAGATAACGCTTATTTAGGTATGTTAAGAGAAAAAAAGATTAGTAAAGACAAATGTGGGTCCCTTGAAGGCACAAACAGGTGAAAGTAATTTGGGGAACAAGGAAATGGCAGAAGAGTTGAACAGGTACTTTGGTTCTGTCTTCAATAAAGAAGACACAAG
>JAXLNO010002968.1:22500-40000 GCA_038087875.1 Malacoraja senta
TCCTCCCTCACCCTCCCACCCTCACTCTCCCTCTCCTTCTCCCCTCCCCTCCACCCCCTCTCCCTCTGTCTCTTGCCCTTCTGTATCTTCCCCTCTATCGCTGTCTCTCCCCATCGTCTCTTGCCCTCACTCTCTACCACCCCCCCCCCCCCCCGCACCCTCCCTCTCTAGATGCGCCTTCGAGTTGGGGGTTATGAGTCAGTAGATAGGGCGGTTATGGTGTAAATGGAGCAAATTAATGATATTAATATAATATCAAGGGGTAGTTAGCGTGTGTTCGGGTGGGTGGTTAGTATGTGTGACGCCGCTTGCCGCACCCCACCCCCCGAAAACGCGCGTTCTGCAAACAGACCCAACGGGGCTGCACTTGGTCTAGTATACTTATTAAAAGTCTGTACTTGTACGTGTGCATATATGTGTATATATATGTGCGTATATGTGTGTATGTATATATGTGGTTGTCTTTCCATCTTCGCGAAAACACTACGCGGTAACGATTACATTTTTACATATTCCGATTGACATTTTTCCCGTCGAGGCCGGAATCACCTAATCTGAATATTTTATGCTTTATTTCTCTACTTATTCTCGACTCATTACTGATTAAATGTCTAAAAAAAGACAAAAAACTTTGAAATTAAAACCACCAGTTTGAACTGATGACGTCACAATGGCTCGGCTAGCAGCCGGAAGGCGAATTACTCTTGCAAACACGCAGGGAAGTGCAATGGGATTTTTTATAAAGATCTACTCTGAGGAAGGCAAGGGGAGTGTTGGAATCTTACGTTCGGGAACCACGAGTTGGAGGACCACGCCTCTCGTGGGATCTACGGGTAGAGAACGGGTGTGTTGGGGGAGCAGACCCAACGTGTTGAAATGATCTTGCACGTGTGTACACGTGTGTGTATATGTGTGTGTATATGTGGTTCTCTTTACATCTTCGCAAAAAAATACGCGGTAACGATAACATTTTTAAATATTCCGATTGACATTTCACTGAACGTGACCCTCACTGAACATTTTATGCTTTATTTCGCGACTTATGACTGATTAAAAGTAAGTAACAAGTTTAAAAACATTAAAACACTTTGAATTTAAAACGACCAGCTTTCACTGATGACGTCATAATGGCTCGGCTACCCATGATCATCTTCACTACAGATTTCATCCTATATTTGACACGTTATTCGCGATTAAAGCTTTAAAAGATTTTTACATATTCCGATTCACATTTCCCCCTCTAGACAGAGAGCACTTTCGCTGAACATTTTATGCTTTATTACTCGACTCATTACTGATTAAAGTTTGAAAAAAAATCAAAATACTTTGAATTTTAAAACGACCAGCTTCAACTGATGACGTCACAATGTCTCGGCTAGCAGTGACGACAAGTGAACACTCTGCACTTTCCACCTCACAGGAGGGGGAGGGCGAATTGCTATTGCAACACGCAGGGCAATTGCAATTGGATTTTTTTTTTAAACCCACTGCTCAGGGAGGCAGGGGAGTGCTGGAATCTTACGTTCGGGAACGGCTTGCGTTGGAGGACCACACCTCCCGTGGGGGCTACGTCTAGGGAACGGGTGCGTTGGGGGAGCAGATCTAACGGGTCTGCACTTGGTCTTGCATCCTTCTGAACGTATCCCCTGCCTCAATGTTTCCATAATATTGCGATAGTCACAGTCTTCCCACCTCCCCCTTCCCCTCCCCCACCTCCCCCAAATGTAAAGTTCTCCTCACACTTTATGTGAAAATGTGACCCCTCACATTCCTAACAAATCTCCCCCCCCCCTCTCCCTGCCCCCTGCCCCACCCATAAAGTGCTATCCTGGAGGATAGGCGAGGAGGCTGACGTGATGAGACTACGCCAAATGTTGGAGAGGGTGAGGCGCAGTGAAGAAATTAAAGGTAAGCTGATTCAGTGTGCTGCTTGCATGATGTGGGAGTTCAGGAACATTGCTGGTGCCTCTGGCTGCTACAACTGTGGAACGTGTGTGCAGGTTCAGCTCCTGACGGATCGTGTTGGGGGCACTAAACAGGCAACTGGGTGACCTCAGGAAAACGAGAGATTCCTCGACAGGACCCACAGCGAGATCGTTACACCGAAGATACCGGAAGAGAGAAGGTGGGTGACGATGAGGAAGGGAAGGATCCTTGGAGTACAGGAGACCCCGGGGGATGTACTTCTTGAACGCAGGCACACCCTCTCGGAAGCTGTCGGGACAGAAAATACTGCCAGTCTGAGCGGCGGACAGGTCTGCGAGTCAAAACGTGGCGCTGGAGCAAGCCGAAGGGACCGATGTCAGGCAGAGACTCCATCGTGCGAGGTACAGACATGGGTTTCTGAGGGCTTCAAGGATGGTGTGTTGTCTCGCTGGTACCAGGATCCAGGACGTCACGGTCCGATTGCAAGGCATCCTCAAGGGTGAATGTGAGCAGCCGGAAGTGGTAATGCATTTCGGCATTAATGACGTCGGTAAGAAGAGGAAAAATATGCTGAAAAGTGACTTCAGAGATCTCGAAAGAAGGCTGAAAAGCAAGACCTCCAGGGTAGTTATTTCGGGTTTGCTTCCAGTTCCTCGTGCAGATGAGGACAGGAAGAGGGATATAGGCGATCTGAATTTGTGGTTGAAGAGCTGATGCAGGGGCCAGGGATTTCGATTTTTAGACCACTGGGATGTGTTTTGGAGTAAGGGCGAATTGTACAAAAGAGATGGGTTGCACCTTAACAGGCGAGGGACCAGCATTCTGGCAGGCAGGTGTGCCACTGCTACACGGGTGGGTTTAAATTAAATAGTGGTGGGGGGAACAAATTCGAAACACAAGTTTGGAGGTAAAGGCAAAGAGAGTCTAGGAAAAGTTAAGAAAGGCACCAGAATTAACGGGACGTAATGCTCACGAAGAGATAGGAGAGTATGGCCAAGTGAAATAGCAATCGATGTGAAAGATGAGGTGAGTAATAGATTAAAAATATTCTATATGAATGCACGAAGTATAAGAAGTATGGTGGATGAGCGTGTGGCTCAGTAAGAGATTGGTAGATATGACATTGTGGGGATTACAGAGACATGATTGCAGAAGGACCGGGGCTGGGAAATGAATATTCAGGGTTATACTGTGAGGGATGAAATTCAGTCCCTTGCGAGCGGTGACATAGGGACTGACGATGTGGAGTCGCTGTGGATAGAATTGAGGAATTGTAAAGGTAAGAAGGCACTATTGGGAGTTATCTACAGGCCCCCAAACAGTAGTCTGGATACAGGGTGCAAGATGCAGCAGGAATTAAAAATGGCATGTAACAAAGGTAATGCCACATTGGTTATGGGATATTTCAATATGCAGGTAGACTGGGAAAATCAAGTAGGTTCTTGTCCCCAAGAAAAAGAGTTTTAGAGTGCCTCCGAGATGGATTCTTAGAGCAGCTTGTACTGGAGCCTACCAGAGAAAAGGTAATTCTGGATTTAGTGTTGTCTAATGTTCTCTAACTCAAGATAAAGGAACCGTTAGGTGGAAGAGACCATAATATGGTGTTTTAATCTGCAATTTGAGAGGGAGAAGGTTAAATCAGAAGTGTCAGTGTTGCAGTTGAACAAACGGGGATTATGAAGGCATGAGGGAGGAGCTGGCCAATGTAGACTGGAAAATGATCCTAGCAGGGATGACGGTGAAACAGCAATGGCAGGAATTTTAAGGCATAATCCAGAAGACACAGGATCATTTTATTCCAAAGCGGAAGAAAGATTCTAAGGGGAGTAAGAGGCAACCGTTGCTGACAAGGGAAATTATGGATGGAATAATAGTTAACAAAACGTGTTAACTTTAGCAAAGAGTAGTGGGATGCCAGATGATTGGTAAACATTCAAAATACATCAGAAGATAACAACCATATAACCATATACCCAGATAACCATATAACAATTACAGCACGGAAACAGGCCATCTCGGCCCTTCTAGTTCGTGCCGAACACTTACTCTCACCTAGTCCCATCGACCAGCACTCAGACCATGACCCTCCATTCCTTTCCCGTCCATATACCTATCCAATTTACTTTTAAATTATAAAAACGAACCTGCCTTCACCACTTCCACTGGAAGCTCATTCCACACAGCTACCACTCTCTGAGTAAAGAAGTTCCCCCTCGTGTTGCCTCTAAACTTTTGTCCTTTAATTCTCAAATCATGTCCTCTTGTTTGAATCTTCCCTACTCTCAATGGAAAAATCTTATCCACGTCAACTTTGTCTATCCCTCTCATAATTTTAAAGACCTCTTTCAAGGCCCCCCTTAACCTTCTGCGCTCCAAATAATAAAGACCTATCTTGTTCAACCTTTCTCTGTAACTTAGGTGCTGAAACCCAGGCAACATTCTAGTAAATCTCCTCTGTACTCTCTCTATTTTGTTGACATCTTTCCTATAATTTGGTGACCAGAATTTTATACCATATTCCAGAATTGGCCTCACCAATGTCTTGTACAATTTTAACATTACATCCAAACTTCTATACTCAATGCTCTGATTTATAAAGGCCAGCACAACTAAAGCTTCCTTTACCACCCTATCAACATGAGAACAAAAGGGGCAATGCGTGGTGAAAAGAAGAAGTACGAGGGTAAGCTGGACAAGAATATAAAGAATGATAGTAAAAGCTTATTTAGGCATGTTAAGAGAAAAAGGTTAGTAAAGACAAATTTGGGTCCCTTGAAGGCAGGAACAGGTGAAATTATAATGGGGAACAAGGAAATGGCAGAAGATTTGACCAGGTACTTTAGTTCTGTCTTCACTAAGGAAGATACAAACAATCTCCCAGATGTACTAGAAGACAGAGGATCTAGGGAGACAGTGGTACTGGAAGGAATTAGCATCAGACCAGAAATACTATTGGGTGGTCTGAAGGCTGATAAATCCCCAGGGCCTGTGGCCTGTGTCCTGCATCCCAGGGTACGCAAGGAGGTGGCTCTGGAAAGCGTGGATGCATTGGTGGACATTTTTCAATGTTCTATGGATTCTGGATCTGTTCCTGTGGATTGGAGGGTAGCTAATGCTATTTGGATAGCAGCAAAAGGATTGGTCCTGTCTTCCGGAATTTTTTGAGGACGTGACAATTAAAATGGATGAAGGATAACCATTCTCGCCAAAGATGGAGGAGAGAAGTGAGTCAGAGGGGGGAAAACAGTTGAAAAGGAGAGGCAGAGCACAGGCAGACTTTACTCAGAGCTGCTGTGGATTTGCAAGCAACAGCAGGAGAAGATTAGCAAGAAAAAACACTGATTGGGTCTAGCCCAAGAGGGAGGAGAGAAGTGAGTCAAAGCGGGGAAAACAGTTGAAAACTGAGGAATTTGGATTGTAAATTGGTAAATTAGGTAATTTATCAGTCAATATAAGCAAGACTGTTCTTAGGGCGCGGCAGTGAGGGAGCGGCCTTGTGAGGGAAGCGCCCTGTGAGAAAAGTGTGAGTCTTTGGCTCGAGAGTCTTCGGCGAGGAGGCTGAGGAGAGGAGGCTACGCAAAACACTGCAGAGGGAGAGACGAAAGAAGGAGATGTCAGGCAAGCTGATTCAGTGTGATGCTTGCAGTATGTGGGAGGTCAAGGACACTGCTGGTGCCTCTGGCTGCTACAAATGTGACAAGTGCATCCAGGTACAGCTCCTGAAGGACCGTGTTGGGGAACTGGAGAAGCAAGTGGATGACCTCAGGTTTGTCCGAGAAACGGAGTCGTTCCTCGACAAGTCCGACAGTAAGATTGTTACACCTAAGGTACTGGAAGAGAGAAGGTGGGAGACAGAGAGAAAGGGAGGGAAGCATGGAATGCAAACGTCCCCGGGTGTTGTACCTCTTGTGAACAGGTTCACCCACTTAGAAGCTGTCGGGACAGAAGACGTTTTAACACTGAGCGGCAGACTTGCTTGCGATGCGAATAGTGCTGTTGAGCCAAAACCAAAAAGGCCAAAGTCAGGCAACGCCATTGTAGTGGGAGACTCCATTGTGAGAGGTACGGACAGGGGTTTCTGCGGCAACAGACGGGATTCGGGGATGGTGTGCTGCCTTCCTGGTGCCAGGATCCAGGATGTCACGGACAGAGTGCAGAAAATCCTCAAGGGCGAAGGTGAACAGGCGGAAGTGATAGTGCATGTCTGCACAAACGATGTCGGAAAGAAGGGGATGAATATTCTGCAGAGTGACTTTAGAGAGCTCGGAAAAATGCTGAAAAGCAGGACCTCCAGGGTTGTTATCTCCGGTTTGCTTCCAGTTCCTCGTGCTGGCGAGAGCAGGAACAGGGAGATGCGGGACCTGGATGTGTGGCTTAGGGACTGGTGCACGGGGCAGGTATTTAGATTCTTAGATCACTGGGATCTGTTTTGGAGTAAAAGGGAACTGTACAAAAGGGACGGATTGCATCTTAACAGGTGGGGGACCAGCATTCTGGCAGGCAGGTTTGCCACTGCTACACGGGTGGTTTTAAACTGAATAAGGGGGATGGGGTGTCGAATGGGATAGTTGAGGATGGAGTTAAAGGGAAAGGGTTTATTAAATGTGTGAGCGTAGTGACAGAGGGGTGTAAAATGAGGGTAGAAGCAATAGGTAGCAAGGTGAAATGTAAAAGTGGCAGGCAGACAAATCCGGGGCAAAAATCAAAAAGGGCCACTTTTTAACATAATTGTATAAGGGGTAAGAGTGTTGTAAAAACAAGCTTGAATGCTTTGTGTCTCAATGCAAGGAGCATTCGTAATAAGGTGGATGAGTTGAATGTGCTGATAGCTATTAATGACTATGATATAGTTAGGATCACGGAGATAAGGCTCCAGAATAACCAAGGCTGGGAGCTGAACATCCAGGGATATTCAAAATTCAGGAGGGATAGATAGAAAGGGAAAGGAGTTGGGATAGCTTTGCTGGTTAGAGAGCAGATTAACGCAATAGAAAGGAAGGACATCAGCTTGGAGGATGTGGAATCGATATGGGTAGAGCTGCGAAACACTAAGGGGCAGAAAAAGCTAGTGGGAGTTGTGTACAGGCTACCTAACAGTAGTAGTGGAGTTGGGGATGGCATCAAACAGGAAATTAGAAATGCGTGCAACAAAGGTAAAACAGTTATAATGGGTGACTTCAATCTACATATGGATTGGGTGAATCAAATTGGCAAGGGTGCTGAGGAAGAGGATTTCTTGGAATGTATGCGGGATAGTTTTCTAAACCAACATGTAGAGGAACCAACGAGAGAGCAGGCTATTCTAGATTGGGTATTGAGTAATGAGGAAGGGTTAGTTAGCAGTCTTGTTGTGCGTCGCCCCTTGGACAAGAGTGACCATAATATGGTTGAGTTCTTCATTAGGATGGAGAGTGACATTGTTAATTCAGAAACAAGGGTCCTGTTTAAAGAAAGGTAACTTTGAGGGTATGAGAAGTGAATTGGCCAAGAAAGACTGGCAATTGATTCTTAATGGTTTGACGGTAGATAAACAATGGAAGGCATTTAAAGACTGCATGGATGAACTACAACAATTGGTCATCCCGGTTTGGCAAAAAAAATAATCAGTGAAGGTAGTGCATCCATGGATAACAAGGGCAATCAGGGATAGTATCAAAACAAAAGATGAAGCGTACAAACTAGCCAGAAAAAGCAGCCTACCAGAGGACTGGGAGAAATTCAGAGACCAGCAGAGGAGGACAAAGGGCTTAATTAGGAAAGAGAAAATAGATTATGAAAGAAAACTGGCAGAGAACATAAAAAATGACTGCAAAAGCTTTTATAGATATGTGAAGAGAAAAAGATTAGTTAAAACAAATGTAGGTCCCTTGCAGTCAGAAACAGGTGAATTGATCATGGGGAACAAGGACATGGCAGACCAATTGAATAACTACTTTGGTTCTGTCTTCACTAAGGAAGACATAAATAATCTGCCGGAAATAGCAGGGGACCGGGGGCAAATGAGATGGAGGAACTGAGTGAAATCCAGGTTAGCCGGGAAGTGGTGTTAGGTAAATTGGATGGATTAAAGGCCGATAAATCCCCAGGGCCAGATAGGCTGCATCCCAGAGTACTTAAGGAAGTAGCCCCATAAATAGTGGATGCATTAGTGATAATTTTTCAAAACTCTTTAGATTCTGGAGTAGTTCCTGAGGATTGGAGGGTAGCTAATGTAACCCCGCTTTTTAAAAAGGGAGGGAGAGAGAAAACGGGGAATTACAGACCAGTTAGTCTAACGTCGGTAGTGGGGAAACTGCAAGAATCAGTTATTAAAGATGGGATAGCAGCACATTTGGAAATCATTGGACAAAGTCAGCATGGATTTATGAAAGGTAAATCATGTGTTACGAATCTTATAGAATTTTTGGAGGATGTAACTAGTAGAGTGGATAAGGGAGAACCAGTGGATGTGTTATATCTGGACTTTCAGAAGGCTTTCGACAAGGTCCCACATAAGAGATTAGTATACAAACTTAAAGCATACGGTATTCGGGGTTCAGTATTGATGTGGATAGAGAACTGGCTGGCAGACAGGAAGCAATGAGTAGGAGTAAACGGGTCCTTTTCAAAATGGCAGGCAGTGACTAGTGGGGTACCGCAAGGCTCAGTGCTGGGACCCCAGTTATTTACGGTATATATTAATGATTTGGACGAGGGAATTGAATGCAACATCTCCAGGTTTGCGGATGACACGAAGCTGGGGGACAGTGTTAGCTGTGCGGAGGATGCTCGGAGTCTACAAGTTGACTTGGATAGGCTGGGTGAGTGGGCAAATGCATGGCAGATGCAGTATAATGTGGATAAATGTGAGGTTATCCACTTTGGTGGCAAAAACAGGAAAGTAGACTATTATCTGAATGGTGGCCGATTAGGAAAAGGGGAGATGCAACGCGACCTGGGTGTCATGGTACACCAGTCATTAAAAGTAGGCATGCAGGTGCAGCAGGCAGTGAAAAAGGCGAATGGTATGTTAGCATTAATAGCAAAAGGATTTGAGTATAGGAGCAGGGAGGTTCTACTGCAGTTGTACAGGGTCTTGGTGAGACCACACCTGGAGTATTGCGTAAAGTTTTGGTCTCCAAATCTGAGGAAATACATTCTTGCCATAGAGGGAGTACAGAGAAAGTTCACCAGACTCATTCCTGGGATGTCAGGACTTTCATATCAAGAAAGACTGGATAGACTCGGTTTGTACTCGCTAGAATTTATAAGATTGAGGGGGGATCTTATATAAACGTACAACATTCTTAAGGGGTTGGGCAGGCTAGATGCAGGAAGATTGTTCCCGATGTTGGGGAAGTCCAGAACAAGGGGTCACAGTTTAAGGATAAGGGGGAAATATTTTAGGACCGAGAGGAGGAAAACATTTTTCACACAGCGAGTGGTGAGTTTCTGGAATTATCTGACCAGTTCATTGGCTATATTTAAGAGGGAGTTAGATGTGGCCCTTGTGGCTAAAGGGATCAGGGGGTATGGCGAGAAAGCAGGTACAGGATACTGAGTTGGATGATCAGCCATGATCATATCGAATGACGGTGCAGGCTCGAAGGTCCGAATGGCCTATTCCTGCACGTATTTTCTATGTTTCGATGTTTCTATGTTAACCCGTGGATGTAGTGTATCTGGACTTTCAGAAAGCCTCTGGTAAGGTCCCACACAGCAGAACAGTGGGAACATTTAGAGCACATGGAATTGGGTATTGACATGGATAGAAAATTGGTTGGCTGACAGAAAACAAAGAGTCGGAATAAACGGGTCCCTGTCAGAATGGCAGGCAGTGGCGAGTGGAGTGCCGCAAGGCTCGGAGCTAGGGCCGCAACCAATTACATAATATAATAATGATTTAGATGATGGAATTAAATGTATCACTAGCAAATTTGCAGATGTCATATAGCTGGGTGGCAGTGTGAACTGCGAAGAGAATGCTCGGAAGTTGCAGGTTGACTTGGACAGGTTGAGTGAGTGGGCAGATTCATGGCAGGTGCAATATAATGTAGATACATGTGAGGTTATCAAGTATGGCGGCAAGAACAAGGGTGCAGTTTATTTTCTCAGTGGTATCAGATTAGGAAAAACTGAAGGGCAACGAGACCTGGCTGTCCTTGTACACCAGTCACTAAAAGTAAACATGCAGGTACAACAGGCAGGGAAGTAAGCTAATGGCATGTTGGCCTTCATAACGAGAGGATTTGAGTGTAGGAGCAAAGAGATCCTTCTGCAGATGCACAGAGCCCTGGTGATACCACATCTGGAGTAATGTGTGCAGTTTCGGTCTCCTAATTTAATGGACATTCTTGCTATTGAGGCAGTGCAGCGGAGGTTCATGAGGTTAATCCACGGGATGGCGGGACTGTCATCTGAGGAAAGATTGGAAAGACTGGGCTTATATTCACTGGAATTTAGAAGGATGAGAGGGTATCTTATAGAAACGTATAAACAATACAAAAGGACTGGACAAGCTAGATGCAGGAAAAATGTTCCAAATGTTGGGGGGAGTCCCGAATCAGAGGCCACGGTCTAAGAATAAAGGGGAGGCCATTTAAAACTGAGATGACAAAAACATTTTTTCTTCAGAGAGTTATGAATTCGTGGAATTCTCTGCGACAAAAGGCAGTTGAGGCCAATTCACTGGATGAATTTAAATGAGAGCTAGATATAGCTCTAGGGGCTAGCGGAACCATGATGGTGGATGATCAGTCATGATCTCAATGAATGGCGGTGCTGGTCTCCTCCTGCACCTATTTTCAATGTTTCCATGTTTCTATGTTTACTTTTAAGATTAGACGTACTGGATACTTCAGCGCTCTGTTTACATCCTGTCTGAATTTCTTTTGCGTCAGGACATTTGTGGAAGTACTCGGAATTTGAAGCACGAACTATTGCGTACAGTTTTGGTCTCCTAATCTGAGGAAATACATTCTTGCCATAGAGGGAGTACAGAGAAAGTTCACCAGACACATTCCTGGGATGTCAGGACTTTCATATAAAGAAAGACTGGATAGACTCGTATTGTACTCGCTAGAATTTAGAAGATTGAGGGGGGATCTTATATAAACGTACAAAATTCTTAAGGGGTTGGACAGGCTAGATGCAGGAAGATTGTTCCCGATGTTGGGGAAGTCCAGAACAAGGGGTCACAGTTTAAGGATAAGGGGGAAATATTTTAGGACCGAGAGTAGGAAAACATTTTTCACACAAAGAGTGGTGAGTCTCTGGAATTATCTGGCCAGTTCATTGGCTATATTTAAGAGGGAGTTAGACGTGGCCCTTGTGGTTAAAGGGATCAGGGGGTATGGCGAGAAAGCAGGTACAGGAAATGTGAGTTGGATGATCAGCCATGATCATATCGAATGACGGTGCAGGCTCGAAGGTCCGAATGGCCTATTCCTGCACCTATTTTCTATGTTTCTATGTTTCTATGTTAACCCGTGGATGTAGTGTATCTGGACTTTCAGAAAGCCTCTGGTAAGGTCCCACACAGCAGAATAGTCGGAAAATTTAGAGCACATGGAATTGGGTATTGACATGGATAGAAAATTGGTTGGCTGGCAGAAAACAAAGAGTCGGAATAAACGGGTCCCTGACAGAATGGCAGGCAGTGGCGAGTGGAGTGCCGCAAGGCTCGGAGGTAGGGCCGCAACTATTTACATTATATAATAATGATTTAGATGATGGAATTAAATGTATCACTGGCAAATTTGCAGATGTCATATAGCTGGGTGGCAGTGTGAACTGCGAAGAGAATGCTCGGAAGTTGCAGGTTGACTTGGACAGGTTGAGTGAGTGGGCAGATTCATGGCAGCTGCAATATAATGTAGATAAATGTGAGGTTATCCAGTTTGGCGGCAAGAACAAGGGGGCAGTTTATTTTCTCAGTGGTATCAGATTAGGAAAAACGGAAGGGCAATGAGACCTGGCTGTCCTTGTACACCAGTCACTGAAAGTAAACATGCAGGTACAACAGGCAGGGAAGTAAGCTAATGGCATGTTGGCCTTCATATCGAGAGGATTTGAGTATAGCAGCAAAGAGATCTTTCTGCAGATGCACAGAGCCCTGGTGATACCACATCTCGAGTAATGTGTGCAGTTTCGGTCTCCTAATTTAATGGACATTCTTGCTATTGAGGCAGTGCAGCGGAGGTTCATGAGGTTAATCCACGGAATGGCGGGACTGTCATCTGAGGAAAGATTGGAAAGACTGGGCTTGTATTCACTGGAATTTAGAAGGATGAGAGGGTATCTTATAGAAACGTATAAACAATATAAAAGGACTGGACAAGCTAGATGCAGGAAAAATGTTCCAAATGTTGGGGGGAGTCCCGAATCAGGGGCACGGTCTAAGAATAAAGGGGAGGCCATTTAAAACTGAGGTGACAAAAACATTTTTCTTCAGAGAGTTATGAATTCGTGGAATTCTCTGCGACAAAAGGCAGTTGAGGCCAATTCACTGGATGAATTTAAATGAGAGCTAGATATAGCTCTAGGGGCTAGCGGAACCATGATGGTGGATGATCAGTCATGATCTCAATGAATGGCGGTGCTGGTCTCCTCCTGCACCTATTTTCAATGTTTCCATGTTTCTATGGTTACTTTTAAGATTAGACGTACTGGATACTTCAGCGCTCTGTTTACATCCTGTCTGAATTTCTTTTGCGTCAGGACATTTGTGGAAGTACTCGGAATTTGAAGCACGAACGCGACTGAATCTCTCTTACTTTCTCCCGCCCCTCTCCCTCTCCCTCTCCCCCTTTCTTTATTTTTCTTTCTCTTTCTTTCTTTCTTTCTTCCTTTTTTTCTTTCTCTCTTTCTTTCTTTCTTTCTTTCTTTCTTTCTTTCTTTCTTTCTTTCTTTCTTTCTTTCCCTCTCTCTTTCTCTCTTTCTCTCGTTCTCACTTTCTCTCTTTCTCTCTCTCTCTATCTCTCTCTCTCTCTCTCTCTCTCTCTCTCTCTCGCTCTCTCTCTCTCTCTCTCTCTCTCTCTCTCTCTCTCTCTCTCTCTATCTATCTCTCTCTCTCTCTCTATCTCTCCCTCTCTCTCTCCCCCCCCTCTCTCTCTCTGTGTCCGGTGCACATCAACAAGCATTCCTATTTTTCACTAACTTTACAATTAGATATATTGGGCTCCTCGCGGCGCTCTTCATCTGCTCTCTGAATTTGTTTTGTGTCAGGACATATATTACCGTGTTTGTACAGGTACTCAAAATTTGAAGCATTAATGCAACTGATTCGAAGTCACTGCTCTTGACATACGGAGTCCCGAATACACGCTCGGACAATACATATATTGCTTCCGTGCTCCATAACAATAGAAAACTGCCGGATATACAGAAGAGGAGAACAACGGATTTCCTTCGGTTCTCCATCTCCGGGTCATTATCTCCATTATTACGGCCGCGGAGCCCTCTGCGGACTCGACCGGACATTAAAATGTGTCTGGCGGTCAGTGAATTGATCAACAGCAACAAAAAGAACGGGAACCACACAATTAAGCTGAACGTCAACAGCTCAAATGAAGCCCATGAAGTTAAGTTTAAGAAAGCCTGTTTCCAAACGCAGCCCCTCGGTATGTTGTGCATATAGTGTTCTGGGCCCATTGTAAAATACCAGGGCACACTTATTAAACAGCTAAATACGCTCACAATCCCCATAATAACTGTTGCCGTTCTCTCGGTGCAATACTTTGCTTTCACATTCTGATAGCAAATGGCCAAGAATCGATCCAATGTAAACGCGACCGTGAACCAGACAGAGATTAGCGTGGCTGCAACCGCAAGGACAGAGTTAGTGGAGCAGACAGGCGTGATGTTCAGGAACGAACGTGGAAAATACATAACAAAAACTGTTCTCAATAAGACGTCGGTGATGATGACCAGGAGGTCGGCCATTGACATTCCCACCAGGTAGCGAGTGATGCATTTGGAGAGACCACACTCGCCGCGGGACAGGGTCAGAATCGTCAGCAGGTTCACTGCAAACGAAAGAAAAAAAAGAAATTCATAGCTGGGATCAACGACGACTCATAGAAACAATTTGCCGCGGAAACCGCTTTACTAGAAGAAAGAGAAGCTGCAGGAGTAACACCGCGGGTCAGGCAGCATCCCTGGAGAAAATGGATAGACGAAGTTTCCGGTCGGCGTCGTTCTTCAGACTGATTATACGGGAAATAAAGGCGGAGGAAAGGAGTTAAATATATAAGAAAAGGCGGGGTGGTCGTCGATAGGTAGATGCTTGGACCAATGCGAGATATGATACTATCAGAACATTAGATACAAGAGGATTGAAGAGTTGCCGGAGGATGAGCCCAGAGGAAAGAAGGTACGTTGAGGGGGAATTATTGATATTGCCTTTGGAAAAGGAGTTATCTACTGGACACCGATTAATTCAAACATAACCCATGGGCTGGCTCGAGTAACATATGACTGTCAGACAGCAAGCTTATCTGGACAATTCTTTGAATGTATACTGTTGATTCGTGATGTCCTCTCGGTCCACACCATTCTAGAGTTTACTTTCATAGAGAATACCATGTCTTTAATAGAAGCACCTTGATGAAAATAACAGTGCCAACCAGAACACATGAAGAATAAGGAGGTCCGCCTAGACTTATCTGATCTCCCGGTTGCCAAACAATTTAATTTCCTTCCCCTTCCCATTCCCGCACTGAACTTTCTGTCCTCAATTGTCAGAGTGAGCCCAAACGCAAATTGGAGGAGCAGCATCTCATATTTCACTTGGGAAGCTTACAGCGGAGTGGTATGAATAGCCATTTCGCTGACTTCATTATCCCAGCATTCCCTCTCTCTCCATCCCTCTCCCACCAAAGTCGCACCAGCCTCTCGTTCTCACCAACAAACAGCTAACAATCGCATGTTTCCTTTATCATGGTAACTTTTTTTGCATATTTTTCAGTCATTGTTCTTTATCTCACTACATCATTGCCTTTATCGCTCGTTTTCCTTTCCCGTGCGTTTTAGTCTGAAGAAGGGTTTCGACTCGTAACATCACCCATTCCTTCTCTCCAGAAATGCGACCTGCCCGCTGAGCCACTCCAGCTTTTTGTGTCTATCTACAAGAAAATTACTCCTTTTCTTGAAGAAGAGCTCCAACAACCAAATAATCAATGGAATGTATTTCCAGGTTGCGTAACGTTTCAACATTCCCCATATACAAACAGGTGAACAGAGATGAGAGGCTAGCACGTGGCTGAAAGCGCACGGGACCATGATCCTAAGGTCAGTTTCGTGGTCTGATCTAAATTTACTGAGAGGGAAGGAACGTCCTTGTACAACAAGCTAATTTCGAGTCAGTGTTCAGACAGGTGGGGAATCGAGGACCTCAATTCCTGTCTGAATTTAGTGGTGACTTCGCAGACTATATCAGCATCGTGCTATTCTGCTCTCCTCACACTGCCTGAACGTACCGCATAAAATCGAAATGTCACTGCAGACCTGGCACCAGCATTCGTTCACACATTCACAATTGCAATAGAAACTTTCCCTGAGATCAAAGTTTACATTATAACGCGGATACAACTCGAATGCCACGTTAGTATTGAGAAAATACCGTATCACAGTATGAAGAGAGAGTGCAGCAAAACAATCAGTGTCTAAACTGCAGTGATGGAGGAACTCTGTGTGGGAAGGAACTGCAAATACTGTTTTAAGCCGAAGATAGACGCAACTGGAGTAACTCGGCTTTTCAGACAGCATCTCTGGAGAAAAGGAACAGGTGACATTTCGGATCGAGCCCTTTCTTCAGGTTGAGAGTCGGGGGAAATGGAAACGAGAAATATAGGCGATGATATAAAGATAAAAGGAACAATTTAAAGAGGGATATGCAAAATAAAAGTAACGACGGTAAAGGAAACAGTTAACTCACTTTTCTATCTTCATTATTGAAACATTATGGCCATTTTCATGCTCGGAAATTAGTACCTTGTACCCTATTGGTTTTCCATTGACTTAACACAAAAGCTGTGATCGAGGACAGTCAAAAGTCTTAACTTTCTTAAAAAATAAGAGAACTGAATGAAATATTCAGTTATAATAAATTGAAGCATTCTGAAACATATAAAACATCTTACTTGGGTAACCTGAAATTAAAGCATATAATTGGTTTGTTATCTAATTTTAGCTAATTACAAAATTAACAATTGTTTTTTTGTTTTGTTTTTTAAATATTTTTTATTGGAGATAAGTACACAACCTATTAACATCATTACAGTCTTACATTTTTAAAATGATAATATTATCAATTATTATTACATTGTCTCCAATACTTTTTACCTTTTTTTTAAATTTTAAACTAGATAGAACTAAAAAGATAGATGAAGTAAAGAAAGAAAAGAAAGAGAAGAAGAAAAGAGAAAGAAAAAAAAAAAAAAACACAAAAAAAAAAAAGAGAAAGATAGTTAAAGAAGAGTGGAAAAATGTATTAAAATTAAAAACTTCATTCGAGATATATTCGTACATTTCAGAATATAGCATTTCATCCATTTTTTAGCCCGAGAAATTGACAATTGTAACGGAAATAATAATAAACACCTAGACTGCCTTGAAAATTCAAAAATGTGATATTCTCAAGATCAGAACTTTCATTTTATTGTATTATATGCTATACGTCTGTAACAGATAGGTAAATAAATTACAATTTCTAGCAATAGACCAAGTCTTTATGGAGAAGATCAGTTGCTAGCTGGTACATTGGCATATCATAATCAGTAGCATCATCATACTCCTCAGATTGTAACCAATAAACAACTCTGTATACCTAGTTTTTCCTCAACTTTTCAATTTTGGCATTGTAAACTACAGGGTTTTGCTCCTCAAACCACGCATGACATGCCTTTCTGCCCACCACTTTCCCATTAAGAATGTCTTGTAGTTGATCACATTTGGAGTAGTCCAAATTCGGAAAATCTCTGCGAATCCTGTTTAAATCAGTCTCTTTTGCTGGACATTTGGATTGACAATTTTGCATTTCTTCTTCGGAGACATCTGTTCCAATGAACAGCATTAACAGAAACAAGTTATTATTTGCAGTTTTTTTTAAAAAAGGTAGAAATGATAAGGTTAAACGCTGAAACAAATAGAAAAACCCAACAAAAAAATCATATTCTTCAGTTTCATCAAATCAATTAAAATCATCTAATCAATTAAATTCATCTAAATGCAATTACTAGATCTAAACATCTAAACAACCTGGAGGAGAAGCTGCTGGTGTCCTTCAACCGCTGCTCCATCGAGAGTGTGCTGGCGTACTGTGTAACCACATGGTATGCCAGCTGCTCTGCAGCGGACAGGAGAGCCCTTCAAAGGGTCATCAACATCGCACAAAAAATCACTGGCTGCCCACTGCCCTCCTCGAAGGACATCTTCAGCTCTCGCTGCCTTGGCAGGGCAGCCAACATCCTGAAGGACCCTTCCCACCCTGGACACAACCTGTTCCACCTGCTGCCCTCTGGCAGACGATACAGGTCTTTCAAAACTCGCACAAACAGACTCAGAGACAGCTTCTACCCCATAGCCATACGTGAAC
>JAXLNO010002968.1:45000-60375 GCA_038087875.1 Malacoraja senta
TCCTCCTAACTACGATTATTTCTATAAATCAGCAATCCGTATCCCTTCGTCTTTCTTTGCACCATCTACACAATCATTCACTCCCCTGCCTCTTTCCAGACTACTGGTGCTGTCTGTACGGAGTTCTCACCTTTTCCCCGCGATCACGTGGGTTTTCTCCGAGATCTTTGATTACCTCACATACTGGGAAGACGTACAGGTTTTTGGGTAAATAGGCTTGGTATAAGGGTAAATTGTCCCGAGTGCATGTAGGATAGTGCTATTGTGCGCGGATGGCTGTTCGACATGGATTCAGAGGGACGAAGAGCTTGTTTCCGCGCTGTGTCTCTAACCTTCGCCCTTCTCTGACGTACATTTCACTGCACCACCCTCGTTCTCTCTCTCCTGTATCTCTTCTCACTTTACCCTTTCTATTACTCCTCTCTTTCATCCTCTAGCTACACAATACATCTCTATTTATTTCATTCACTTCCCCTCTCTTTTCTCTCCACCGGCATTCCCACCACTCAATCCTTTTTTTCCTCAATCTTGCCCGCTCTATAGCTACTTTCCACTGCTCTCTCTGTATGGCTATTCCTCGCTTACACCTTCTCTCGATGCCCTGCTCTTCATTTACCTCACTGACTCCGGCACACTCTCTCCCTCTCACACCTGCCGCGACACCCCTCTCCCTATCTAGGTTCCATTCTATTGTTTTCCCCTTCCCTCTGGTCCCCACATACTCTCTTTATCCCTTTCACGCTGCACCCCACATATACATGGCAAGATTAGCTAGTTTGCTGATGATACAAAAGTTAGTGGTTTTGCAGAGAGTGAAGATGGTTGTGAACGATTGCAGCAGAATCTGGATCGATTGATCAGGTGGGCTGTGGAATGGATGATGGAATTTAATATAGTGAAAGGTAAGGTACTGAATTTAAGGGAATCTGACATGGGCAGGATTTGCTCAGTGAATGTTAGGGCTCCGGGGTGTGTTGTATAGCAGAGGGATCGATAAGTGCAGGTGCATGGTTCTTTGAACATCGAGTAGCAGGTAGATAAGGTGGTCAAAAAGGCTTTTGGCACATTGGCCTTCATCAGTCAGAGTATTGAGTATATATGTTGGGAGATTATGTTGCAGGTGTATGAGACGTTGGTGAGACATAAATTAGATTCTTGTGTTCAGTTCAGGGCACCATGTTGTTGGAAAGGTGTTGTCAAGCTTGAAAGGCAACAGATAATAATTTCGAGGATGTTGCCAGGACCAGAGTGTCTGAGATACAGGGAGACCGTGAGTAGGCTGGGACTCTATTCCTTGGAGCGCAGGAGAAGGAGGGGCAAGCTGATAAAAGTGTATAAAATCACGAAAGGAATAGATCGAGTAGGTGCACAGAGTCACTTTCCCATAGTAAACGAATCAAGGACCAGGGGACATAGGTTTAAGACGAAGGGAAAAGGTGTCACATGAATGTGAGGGGTAAATGTTTTAAACAAAGAGTGGTGTGTGTGTGGGACAAGTTGCCAGAAGAGTTAGTTGAGGCTGGGACTATCCCAACGTTTAAAAACTGCTAGACAGCTACATGGATAGGACAGGTTTGGAGGGATGCGTACCAAACGTACGCAAGTTTGATTAGCGTAGCTAGGACTCCTTCTACACTTGTGTTCTCCCCTCTGTGCCATCCACTCTCTTTTCCCCGTCATCCCTCCCTCTCTAGCTCTCCCACCTCACTTCCTTCCTCCTCTTCGTGATACCACCCCTCCCCGTCATCTCGTATCCCCTCACCAATTTCCCAGTCCGCTCACTCACCTTTTCATTTCCCGCATCCCACGTCTCCACAGCGCAATCCATCTCCCTCTCTGCCCTCCTCACTCTGCCTTCCACTATATGTCCCGTTCCTCACCCACCCCCTACATTTTCCCACCTACTTCCCAACGCCTCTCCCTCTCCTTCCCTCTCCGTATCCTTTCTGCTTACCTCATTCTTTCAATTTCCAGCCTCCCTCTCCGCTCCCTCCCTCTTAGTCGCCCAACGCACTCTCACGCACCGAATATCTCGCTCGGTCTCACTCTCCCCACCCTCTGTCCATCTCTCCTCCACATCGCACATTCCTCGCTACATTTTCCCCTCCCATTCTCTCCCCTCCCCACTCCGCTTTCCACTCACTTCTCTCCTCCCTCCTCTCTAAATCCCACTCATTGATGTCCCTCCACCTGCCTCTCTCGCCCTTTCTCTCTCAAGTCCCTCACTCCCGCCCCTTTCTTTCCTTGCGCCTCTCTCTCTTCTCCCTCGTCATCCTCCGTATTTCTCTTCGCCCTGTCTTTTTATTTATTCCTGCTCCCCACAGTCTCCCCCTCGTCCCCATCTGTACCCATCCTCACACTACACACCCCCTCTTCTATTTCATGTTTCCCCTCAAATGGAACAGAGGTTGCGTGAGCGATAACATGTGAAGTCAATGGATATGAACTGAACAAAGAGACTGGAGAAGATAATGTTGGCAGGTTTGATGTCCAAATGTTCGGATTGATTGGGTTTGTTAGACAGTCACACGATGGACTTCAAAATACCTGAAGCAATCTTGATTGGCGATCGCTGGAAGTCTAGCATTATTGTCCGCCTCTGGGGTCTTTCCCCGATCGTCGAGCCACACACGTTATCCATTCTCGAGGATCTTTGTGCTTGACATATTTTTAAGTTGGCGAGACGAGTGCACGGACAGAGATCGTATGGTCCTTGAAAGAGATAGAAAAGCGTCCAACTGCACAGAGTCCACGGCGGTAATGAGTCTCTCTCTTCCTCCTCAATTTCACGCTCCTCAACACTTTTCACCCAACACCCTCTCTCCGCACCCATCACCACCACCTACGATTCCCGCTGTTACCTTCCCCTCTTCTCTAAATCTCACTGATTGACAGAACTCCCTTTACCCTCTGTCTCGTTGCCTCAGCCTTCTTCCGTCTATTTCGTCATTATTCTGCTCCACCTACTGGTCTACCACGGTCCTCCGCCTATTTCATCGTTCTGGTCTTCTTCTTGGCCGCGACAAAGAATTCCACAGATTTACCACACTTTGACTAAAGAAAATCCGTCCTGTATATTTGAAGCTGTGACCTCTAGTCCTAGACCCTCCCAGTACTATCCTCCCCACATGCACTCCATCCAAGATATTCACTATTCTGCATGTTCCATTCAGCCCCCTCGAAATTGGTGTCATAATGCGTCAGTGATCAATGTCTCTGCGTGATATTTCATCGGTGCTAGAGAAACTTTCCACTTTATTTATTCACTACTCTCTCTCTCCCTCTTTACGCTCTCTCTCTGTATATATATATATATATATATATATATATATATATATATATATATATATATATATATATATATATATACATATATATATATATCTGTCTATCTACCTCTCTTTCTCTCTCTCTCTCTATCTATCTACCTCTCTTTCTCTCTCTCGCTCTCTCTCACTCTCTCCCTCTTTACTCTCTCTCTCTATCTCTCTCTCTCTCTCTCTCACTCTCTCTCCATCCCCCTCTCTCTCTCTCCTTCTCTCTCGTTCCCTCTCGGTATCTTCTCTCTCTCTATTCTCCCTCTCTCTCTCTGTCTCCCTTTCTCTCTCTCTCTCTCTCCCCCTCTTGCTCTCATTCAGTATATTTATATCTCCCCCTCCCGTTCTCTCTCTCGCTCCCTTTTTATCTCTTTCTCTATTCTCACTCGTTCTTCCTTTCTCTCTCTATCTCCCTCTGTCACCATCTCTATCTCTATGGAAGACAAAAATGCTGGAGAAACTCAGCGGGTGAGGCAGCATCAATGGATCGAAGGAAATAGGCAACGTTTCGGGCCGAAACCCTTCTTCAGAAGCCCGAAACGTTGCCTATTTCCTTCGCTCCATAGATGTTGCCTCACCCGCTGAGTTTCTCCAGCATTTCTGTCTACCTTAGATTTTCCAGCATCTGCAGTTCCTTCTTGATCATCTCTGTCTCTATCTCGTTCTCTCTCCTCTCTCACGTTCCCCCCCTCTCTATTCCTCTCCCTCTCACGTTATCTCTCTCTTTCGCTCTCTCACTCCCCTCTCTCTCTCTCTCTCTCTCTCTCACTCTCTCCGTTCCTCTCTCCTCCCTGTCTGTCGCTCTCGCTCTCATACGCCCTCCCTCCTCCTCTCCCTCTCCCGCCCTCTCTCCCTCTCCCTCTTCCGTATGTGTGTGTGTGTGTGTGCGTGTGTGTGTGTGCGTGCGTGTGTGTGTGTGTGTGTGTGTGTGTGTGTGTGTGTGTGTGTGTGTGTGTGTGTGTGTCCCTCTGTCTCTCTCCTCCCTCTCTCTCATTCTCTCTCCCTCTGTCTCTCTCTCCGTCTCTCTCTGTCCCTGTCTCTCTGTCTATGTCTCTCTCTCTCTCTGTCTCTCTCCTCTCTCTCTCTCTCATTCTTTCTCTCCATGTCTCTCTCTCCGTCTCTCTCTTTCTCTGTCTCTCTGTCTTTCTCCCTCTCTCTTTCTCTTTCTCTCTCTCTCTCTCTCTCTCTCACCCCTCTCTCTCTCTCTCTCTCTCTCTCTCTCTCTCTCTCTCTCTCTCTCTCTCTCTCTCTCTCTCTCTCTCTCCCTCTCACTCTCTCTCGCTCTCTCGCTCTCTGTCCGGTGCACATCAAGAAGCATTCCAATTTTTCACTAACTTTACAATTAGATATATTGGGCATCTCACGATGCTCTTCATCTGCTCTCTGATCTTGTTTTGTGTCAGGACATATATTGCCGTGTTTGTACAGGTACTCAAAGATTGAAGCATGAACGCAACTGATTCGAAGTCACTGCCATTGACATACGGAGTCCCGAATACACGCTCGGACAATATATATATTGCTTCTGTGCTCCATAACAATAGAAAACTGCCGGATATACAGAAGAGGAGAACTACGGATTTCCTTCGGTTCTCCATCTCCTGGTCATTATCTCCAGCATTACGGCCGCGGAGCCCTCTGCGGACTCGACCGGACATTAAAATGTGTCTGGCGGTCAGTGAATTGAGCAACAACAACAAAAAGAACGGGAACCACACCATTAAGCTGAGTATCAGCAGCTCAAATGAAGCCCATGAAGTTAAGTTGAAGAAAGCCTGTTTGAAGACGCAGCCCCTGGGTACATTGTCCATATTGTATTCTGGGCCCATTGTAAAATACCAGGGCACACTTATTAAACAGCTAAATACGCTCACAATCCCCATGATAACTGTTGCCGTTCTCTCGGTGCAATACCTTGCTTTCACATTCTGATAGCAAATGGCCAAGAATCGATCCAATGTAAACGCGACCGTGAACCACACAGAGATTAGCGTGGCTGCAAAGGCTAGGACGAGGTTAGTGGAGCAGACAGGCGTGATGTTCAGGAATGAACTTGGAACATACATCATAAAAACTGTTCTCAATAAGACGTCGGTGATGATGACCAGGAGGTCGGCCATTGACATTCCCACCAGGTAACGAGTGATGCATTTGGAGAGACCACACTCGCCCCGGGACAGGATCAGAATCGTCAGAAGGTTCACTGCAAACGAAAGAAGGAAAAAAGAAGAATTTCATAGCTGAGATCAACGACGATTCATAGAAATAATGTGCCGCGGAAACCGCTTTACCAGAAGAAAGACAAGCTGCAGGAGTAACTCCGAGTGTCAGGCAGTATCCCTGGAGAAAATGGATAGACGACGTTTCCGGTCGGCGCCGCTCTTCAGACTGATTGTACGGGAAATAAAGGCGGAAGAAAGGAGTTACAAGTTAAAGCATGTCAGGTAGCAGGTGAACGCAGGCGGGGGTGGTCGTTGATAGGCAGATGTTTGGAAAAAATGGCGTGAACTTTTGATACAAGAGGATTGAAGAGTTGCCGGTGGATGAGCCCAGAGGACAGAAGGTACGTTGGGGGGGGGGGGAATTCGTGAAATTACCTTTGGAAAAGCAGTTTCTACTGTACACTGATAAATTCACGATTCAATGATAAACCATGGACTGGCTCGAGTAACATATGATTGTCAGGCAGCAAGCTTATCTGCACAATTATTTGAATGTATTCTGTTGAATCGTGGTGTACTCTCGGTCGACACCATTATGGAGTTTGCTTTAATAGTGAATATCATGTCTTAAATAGAAACACCTTGATGAAAATAACAGTTCCTACCGGAACACTGGAACATATGTAGGTGCGCCTAGACTTACCTGACCTCCCCGGTTGCCAAACACTTTAATTTCTTCACCTTCCCATTCCCACACTGACCTTCCTGCCCTCCATTGTCAGAATGAGTCCAAACGCTAATTGGAGGAACAGCGTCTCATATTTAGCTTTCGAAGCTTACAGCCGAGTGCTATGAATGTTGATTTATTCAACTTCATTTTCCCGGAATTCCCTCGCTCTCCATTCCTCCACACCAAAGTCGCACCAGGTTCTCGTTTTCACCCAATAAACAGCTAACAGAGGCATGTTTCATTTGTCATCGTTACTTTTTTGCATATGTTTTGGTCAGAGTTCTATATCTCTCTACATCATCGCCTTTATCTCTCGTTTTTCTTTTTCGCGTGCATTTTAGTCTGAAGAAGGGTCTCGATCCGAAACATCACCCATACCTTCTCTCCAGAAATGCGACCTGTCCCGCTGAGCTAATCCAGATTGTTCTGTATATCTACAAAAAAAATACGACTTTTCTTGAAGCAGAGCTCCAACAGCCAAATAACCAGTGGAATGTATTTCCCCACTGCGTAACATTTCAACAGTGCCCATATATAGACAGGTTGAAAAGCGGTGAAAGGCAAGGACGTGGCTGAAAGCGCACATACAACCATGTTCCGAAGGTCAGTTTCGTGGTCTGATCTAAATTTCCTGAAATGGAAGGAACGTCCTTTTTACATCAAGCTAATTTCGAGTCAGTGTTCAGACAGGTGGGGAATCGAGGACCTCAATTCCTGCCTTAATTTAGTGGTGACTTCGCAGACTATATCAGCACCGTGCTATTCTGCTCTCCTCACACTGCCTGAACGTACCGCATAAAATAGAAATGTCACTGCCGACCTGGCACCAGCATTCGTTCACACATTCACAATTGCAACAAAACACTTTGCCTGAGATCACAGTTTACATTATGACACGGAGACAACTCGAATGCAACGTTAAGATTGAGAAAATACCGTATCACAGTATGAAGAGAGAGTGCAGCAAAACAATCAGTGTCTCAACTGCAGTGACGGAGGAACTCTGTGTAGGAAGGAACTGTAAATACTGTTTTAAGTCGAAGATCGACGCAACTGGAGTAACTCAGCTTTTCAGACAGCATCTCTGGCGAAAAGGAACTGGTGACATTTCGGATCGAACCCTTTCTTCAGATTGAGATTCGGGGGAAATGGAAACGAGAAATATGGGCGATGACATAATGAGAAAAGGAACAAATTAAAGAGGGATATGCAAAAAAACTAAACAGCTAATTCACTTTTCATATCTTCATTATTAAAACATTATTGCCATTTTCATACTCGGAAATTAGTATCTTGTTCCCTATTCCTTTGCCATTGACTTAACACAAAAGCTGTGATCGAGGACAGTCAAAAGTCTTAACTTTCTTAAAAATTAAGAGAACCGAATGAAATATTCAGTTATAATAGAGTGAAGCATTCTGAAACAAATATAAAACATCTTACTTGGATAACCTGAAATTAAAGCATATAATTAGATAGTTACCCAATTTTGGCTAATTACAAAATTGACAATTGTAACGGAAATAGTAATAAACACCTAGACTGCCTTGAAAATTCAAAAATGTGATATTCTCAAGATCAGAACTTTAATATTATTGTATTATATGCTATGTCTGTAACAGATAGGTAAATAAATTAAAATTTCTAGCAATAGACCAAGTTTTTATGGAGAAGATCAGTTGCTTGCTGGTACATTGGCATATCATAATCAGTAGCATCATCATACTCCTCAGATTGTAACCATTAAGCAACTCTGACACCTTGTTTTTCCTCAACTTTTCAATTTTGGCATTGTAAACTAGAGGGTTTTGCTCTTCAAACCACGCATGGCATGCGTTTCTGCCCACTACTTTCCCATTAAGAATGTATTGAGAATCATCACATTTGGAGTAGTCCAAATTCGGAAAATCTCTGCGAATTCTGTCTAAATCAGTCTCTTTTACTGGGCATTTGGATTGACATTTCTCCTTCGGAGACATCTGTTCCAATGAACAGCATTAACAGAAACAAGTTATTATTTGCAGTTTTAGGAAAAAAATATAGAAATGATAACGTTAAACGCTAAAACAAATAGAAAAACCCAACAAAAAATGCATATTCATCAGTTTCATCAAATCAATTAAAATCATCAAATCAATTAAATTCATCTAAATGCAATTACTAGATTTAACATCTATGCATTCCTTATGAAAAGGCTAATTTTTTTTAATACCCTCAGCATCCAAATAACAAAAAACAAACGGATCCAATTCACACACGAACTCAAAATATAACTTTTTTTAAACTCACTTCGTCATGAATTTATAGGCCAAATGGAAGGAATTTTATGTTTAATTCCCATCAATTAATCCGGAAACATCCACTCTCCAGATAATCGAAACCATTATTTTTTGCACAATACCTGACTGAAACTGTACTCTGGATATTTAGTGTGAAAATATTGATCATGGATAGACAATAACACAAAATATAGATTATTTAGGGGGGATATAGATGAGGAAGGGGGCGCTGTCCTGTGTGCGGCTGCCCAGCCAGCAGCTGTCTGTCCTTTCATCTTCTATTTTTTTATTTTAGTTAGTTAAGTGCTTGTTTGGAGGTCTAGTCTTTTTTGTGTGGGGGGGTGAAGGGGGAAACTACCTTTCAGGGTCCCTACCTGGCCGGAGAGGCAGCTTTTCTCCGGGCTGCAGCTTCGACTCGTCCTCGCGGCCTATCAGCGGGCCTGGAGCGGCGTTTCCTTTCGGGGACCGCCCAGAACATCGGCTTCGGCGGCGGCACAGCGTTGGAGCTCCGGTGAGCTGAGGATCGCTGGAGAAAACATCGCGGAGCTGTGGGACTGTGGAGCGACCAGCTGCGGGCGGCGGCGCTCAACTTTACACCGGGAGCCTGGGATCTCTAGATGAGATCGCCAGTTGTGGAGCTCCAACCGGCTCGGCCTTGTTGGCTTCGGAAGCTGCGGCCCCCAGTGCGGAACCGGCCGGTCCAGGGTTTCCAGGCCGCTGGGAGGACTCTCCCGACGCCGGAGCAACATCACCCGGCGAGAACGGCCTGGAACATCGGGCCTCCGTAGAGGCAACTGTGGAGGCCTCAATGGGCCCGACTATGGGTGAACTGGGGTTGGGGACTGGACTTTGTGCCTTCCCTCATGGTGGGGGCCATTGTGGGGGGATGTTCAGTGTTAAGACTAACTTGGTGTTATCTCTGTATTCTCTTTTTTATGTGCTGCATAATGGCAAAAAGCATTTCACCTCACTACACCTGGGTGTATGTGAATGTGACTAATAAAAATACCTTGTACCTTGAACCTTGGTTTAGATGCTCTTATGCCGTGATTGTTCAGACAAATATTACATTTTATTATCTTGAGAACTTTGAATGTCTTGAAAGTGGATGGTTCTGGAATGTGATCGATTGGAATGTTGCCGTTGCGCTAAATTTATGCCCTTATCGGCAGGCATTTTCGCATCATAAGATTAAAATAAAGCCACAACATAAAGCAAATTAATATGTTAAATAAACGACATACATTTTGTTTTGTACTAATAGTGCGATCCATGATGTTTGGGGCGTTGAAGGCTTTTTTAGTCGTGTTTAAATTTAATCCAGCGACACAAACTTCCAGCAAGAATTTTTTTTTAATCCGGCGAACGTAAGCGCGAACGGTTTTTCTTCATCAGCTAGCCTCTCTGACGATCAATACAAACCTGCATTTTAATCCAGCCCCCCACCCAAGCTTCTGGAATCGCACGCACATGCAGTGGCAGATCTACAGCGCCGCTGATGGTAAGTTTTGTAACATCGCTGCTGACAATGACTTAACAAGAGGATATTTAAGCCGGTACGACGTGGGTGGATGACATTTGGAATGATAGAGAATGCAGGGGTGACATTAAATAAGAAAAATAATTATTCATTTCACTGGGCTGTAAGCTGCGGAACTCAGCGAGGAGGCAGCACTTCAGGAGGGAATGGACGAGCGACGTTTCGGATGTCAACCTCCATTCCCCACCCAAGTACTGCTTGAGCCGCCGAGTTCCTCCAGGACCTTGTGCTTTGCTCAAGATTGAGAATCTACGGATTATTGTGTTACCATAAGTGCGACAGGCAGCAAACGCCGGCATCACTGGAGTCAACAAGATGCAGATCATGAGTAGAAGTGAATGTCGACTCACCGGGAACACCAATCGCTGCCAGAACGGGATAGTAAATGGCCATTATTTCATCCAATATCCAACTTCCCATTTTGCGTAAATGTTACGATTACGCACTTGATGTATCACAGCAGCCCAGTGCCAAACTAGTGATGAGATGTCCACACTTCTCTTCATATAGAGGACAGATATCCCGAGCGACACCAGTCTCGTGATCATTGATTTTAGTTACAGTTTAAGAAAAAACAAGTTACGTCAAAAGCTCCCAGGATAATACATCTATTGGGAACAGCAATTTACAATAACACGTTAAACTACAGAATGCCATTTTAAAATTACAGAGAGAGAACATTGGGTGAAAGTTTCAATGGTTACTTCTGGGAAACAGCAAACTATCCACAGTGAAGGCAGATTGTTTTCTGAATGGTATCCGATTAGGAAAGGCGGAGGTGTGAGGAGACTTTGGTGTCCATGATCATCGGTCACTGAAAGTAGCATGCAGGTACAGCAGGAGTGGCAATAGACAATAGACAACAGACAATAGGTGCAGGAACGGGCCATTCTGCCCTTCGAACCAGCACCGCCATTCCATGTGATCATGGCTGATCATCCACAATCTGTATCCCGTTCCTGCCTTGGAAGCAAATGGCATGTTGGCCTTCATAGCGAGTTGATTTGAGTATAGGAGCAAGAGGGATCTACTGCAGTTGTACAAGGCCCTGGTGTGGCCACATTGTGTTGTGTGCAATGTTGGTCTCCTCATTTGATGAAGTATATTCTTGCTGTTGAGGGAGTGCCGCGTAGGTTCACCAGGTTAATTTGCGGGATGGCGGTACTGACATATGATGAAAGAATGAATCGACTGGGCTTATATTCACTGGCATATAGAAGTATGAGAGGGGATCTAATAGAAATATCTATAATTCTTAAGGGATTGGACAAGCTATATGCAAGAAAAATGTTCCCGATGTTGGGGCAGTGCACAACCAAGGGCCAGAGATTAAGAATAAGGATTAAGGCTTTTGGACTGAGATAAGGAATAGCTTATACACCCAGAAATTTGTGAATCTGTGGAATTCTCTGCCACAGAAGGCAGTGGAGGCCAATTCACTGTATATATGTATTGGAGAGTTACATATAGCTCTGACGGCTGACGGAATCGAGGGAGAAAACAGGAACGGGGTAATGATTTTGGATGATCAGACATTATCAAATTGAATGGAGGTGCTGGCTTGAAGGGGCGAATGCCCTACTCCTGCCCCTATTTTCTATATTTCTTTATTTCTGAGAGGAGGACTCATGGAGGGTACTGAAACGTTAATGTTGGAATATCTGGTCTGTATCCCGCACTGGCCAGGGGCATCTATGATCACTGCCGTGAATGAAAGACGATGTTGACATTTAGAGTTTAGAGTCAATAGTCAACAGAATAGTCAATAGCGTTTTATTGTCAGACGTCCCAGTTAAAACAATGAAAAACGTACTTGCAGCAGCACAACAAAATATGTAAACATAGTCCACCATAAACAATATAATAAACGGGAGAACGATAATACTATTTCAGTGTGTGTAAAAAACACATACTCACAAATACACACATATAGGTAGATAACGTGTGTGTGTGTGTGTGTGTGTGTGTGTGTGTGTGTGTGTGTGTGTGTGTGTGTGTTGTGTGTGTGTGTGTGTGTGTGTGTGTGTGTGTGTGTGTGTGTGTGTGTGTGTGTGTGTGTGTGTGTGTGTGTGTGTGTGTGTGTGTGAGTGTGTGTGTGTGTGTGTGTGTGTGTGTGGGTGTGTATATGCGCGTGTGTGCATGCAGTGTTTATGTGTGCGTGTATGTGTGCGTGTGTGTGCGTGTGCAGTGTTTGTGTGTGTGTGTGTGTGTGTGTGTGTGTGTCCGTGTCTGTGTGCAGTGTGTGTGTGTAGCTATATATATACATATATATAAATAGGTATGATTTATAGGTTGACATAAAGTGCTGGAGTAAATCAGCGGGAAAGGCAGCATCTTTGGAGAGAAGGAATGGGGCACGTTTTCGGAACGAGATCATTCTTCAGGCTTAAGACTGATCAGATTTGATTCTTATGGCCAAGAATATAAAGAAGGATAGTAAAAGCTTATTTAGGTATTCTAAGGGAAAAAGATTAGTAAAGACAAATGTGGGTCCCTTGAAGGCAGAAACAGGTGAAATTATTTTGGGGAACAAGGAAATGGCAGAAGAGTTGAACAGATACTTTGGTTCTGTCTTTATTAAAGAAGGCACAAGCAATCTCCCAGATGTACTAGGGGACATAGGATCTAGTGAGACAGAGGAGCTGAAATAAATTTGCATTGGGTGAGACATAGTATTGGGTCGACTGATGGGACTGAAAGGTGATAAATCCCCAGGGCCTGATGGCCTGCATCCCAGGGTACTCAAGGAGGTGGGTTTCGAAAGCGTAGACACATTGGTGATCATTTTCAAATGTTCTATAGTTTCAGGATCAGTTCCTGTGGATTGGAGGTTAGCTAATGTTATCCCAGTTTTCAAGAAAGGAGCGAGAGATAAAACGGGAAATTAAAGACCAGTTAGCCTGACATCGGTCGTGGGGAAGATGATGGAGTCAATTATTAAAGAAGTAATAACGGCGAATTTGGATAGCAGTAGAGGGATTGGTCCAAGTCAGCATAGTTTTATGAAGGGGAAATCCTGCTTGACTAATGTTCTGGAATTTTTGGAGGGCGTGACAAGTAAAATGGATGAAGGAGATCCAGTGGATGTAATGTATCTGGTCTTTCAGAAAGCCCTTCCATAAGGTCCCACACAGGTGATTAGTGGGCAAATTTTTAGCACATGGAGTTGGGGGTGGGGTATTGACATGGCTGGAGAATTAGTTGGCAGGCAGTGGCGAGTGGAGTGCTGCAAGGCTCACTGATAGGGCCGCAATTAATTACAATATATAATAATGATTTGGATGATAGAATTAAAAGTAACACTGGCGAATTTGCAGATGACACATAGCTGGGTGGTAGGGTAAACTGCGGAGAGAATGCTAGGAGATTGCAGGGTGACTTGGACAGGTTGAATGGGTGTGCAGATGCATGGCAGATGCAGTATAATAACGTAGATAAATGTGAGGTTATCCACTTTGGCGGCAAGAACAAGGAGCTAGAATATTATCTCAATAGTGTCAGGTTGGGAAGCATTGACCTTAGTGTCCTTGTGCACCAGTCACTGAAAGTAATCATGCAGGTGCAGCAGGCAATGAAGAAAGGTAATGGCATGCTGCCCTTCTTAACAAAAGGATTTGAGTTTTGGAGTAAAGATGTCTTTCTGCAGTTGTACATGGCCCTGGTGAGACTACATCTGGAGTTTTGCTTAATTTGAGGAAGGACATCCTTGCTATTGATGCAGTGCAGCGGAGGTTCATGAAGTTGATGAGGAACGGTTGGAAAGACTGGACTTGTATTCACTGGAATTTAGACGGAATAGGAGAGAATCTTATAGAAACATATAGAAATATAAAATGACTGAACAAGCTAGATGCATTAAATATATTCCCAGTGTTCGGGTACTCCAGAACCACGGGGACACAGTCTAGAATAAAGGGGAGGACATTTAATACTGAGATGACAATACACGTTTTCACCCAGAGAGTTGTGAATTTGTGGAATTCTCTGCCACAGAAGCCAGTCGAGGCCAATTCACTGGATGAATTTAAAAGAGCGTTAGATATAGCTCTAGGGGCTAGCGGAATCAAGGGATATGGGGAGAAGGCAGTCACGGGTTACAGATTGTGGATGATTAGCCATGATCACAATGAATGACGGTGCTGGCTCGAAGAGATGTAGGAGCAAAGAGGTCATTCTGCAGTTGTACATGGCCCTTGGTGAGACCACACCTGGAGTATTGTGTGCAATTCTGTTCTCCAAATTTGAGGAAGGACATTCTTGCTATTGAGGGAGTGCAGCGTAGGTTCACAAGGTTAATTCCCGGGACGGCGGGACCGTCGTATGTTGAAAGAATGGAGCGGCTGGGCTTGTGTACTCCGGAATTTAGAAGGATGCGAGGGGTTCTTATTGAAACATATAAGATTATTCAGGGATTGGACATGCTAGAGGCGGGAAACATGTTCCCGATGTTGAGGGAGTACAGAACCAGGGGCCAGAATTTAAGAATAAGGGGTAGACCAATTATAACGGTGATGAGCAAACACTTTTTCACCCAGAGAGTTGTGATTCTGTGGAATTATCTGCCTCAGAAGGCATTGGAGGCCAAATCTCTGGATGCTTTCAAAGAGAGAGTTTGATAGTGCTCTGAAAGATAGCGGAATCAGGGGAGGCAGGAACGGGGTACTGATTGCGGATGATCAGCCATGATCACAGTGAATGGCGGTGCTGGCTTGAAGGACCGAATGGCCTAGTCCTGCACCTATTGTCTATTGAGTGCAGGAAATAAGGGAAGTTGCGCATTGTAGTGCGGCACAGCGGCGCCTGCCGACGTTTGGCCCATTTCATCATATCATATTATATCATTTATATACATTTTAAAAACACTGTGTGTGTGTGTGTGTGTGTGTGTGTGTGTGTGTGTGTGTGTGTGTGTGTGTGGTGTGTGTGTGTGTGTGTGTGTGTGTGTGTGTGTGTGTGTGTGTGTGTGTGTGTGTGTGTGTGTGTGTGTGTGTGTGTGTGTGTGTGTGTGTGTGTGTGTGTGTGTGTGTGTGTGTGCGTGCGGGCGTGCGTGCGGGCGTGCGTGCGTGCGTGCGTGCGTGCGTGCGTGCGTGCGTGCGTGCGTGCGTGCGTGCGTGCGTGCGTGCGTGCGTGTGTGTGTGTGTGTGTGTGTGTGTGTGTGTCTGTGTGTGTGGGTGTGTGTGTGTGTGTGTGTGTGCGTGTGTGTGTGTGTGTGTGTGTCTGTGTGTGTGGGTGTGTGTGTGTGTGTGTGTGTGTGTGTGTGTGTGTGTGTGTGTGTGTGTGTGTGTGTGTGTGTGTGTGTGTGTGTGTGTGTGTGTGTGTGTGTGTGTGTGTGTGTGTGTGCGTGTGT
>JAXLNO010002969.1:7500-25000 GCA_038087875.1 Malacoraja senta
GCCAGTATCCACCCCTAACAGCCTCAGCTTCTCCACCAGCTGCTGTGGAATGATTGTATTAAAAGCAGAGCTGAAGTCTAAAACGAGGATCCTGGCAGAAGTATTTTTCCGGTCGAGGTGTGACAGTGCGAGGTTCAGTGTAGTGGAGACTGCATCCTCTGTGGACCATGTTGGCTCTGTAGGCGAACTGCAGTGGATCTAGGTCGGCAGGGAGACAATTTTTGATATGCTGCATAACCAGCCGCTCAAAACACTTCATTAATATGGGTGTGAGAGCCACTGGGCGGAAGTCATTGTGACAGGCTGGGTTTGGTTTCTTCGGGACAGGAACGATGGTGGCACTTTTAAGACATTTGGGCACTACTGCCTGGCTGAGTGAGATGTTAAAAATGTCTGTGAAGACATCTTTTAGTTGATCAGCGCAGTCCCTTAAAACGCATCCAGGGATGTTATCCGGCCCTGCAGCTTTGCGTGGATTGATGCTGGCAAAGGCCTTTTTAACTCCGGCTGTGGACAGCCTGAGTGACTGGTCGCTGGGTGATGGCAGGAGTGCTCGTATCTGGGTGGTGTTTTTAACCTCAAACCGTGCGTAGAACTCGTTCAGTTCATCTGGTAGAGAGGGGTCGTTTCGGCATATCCGCAGCGGGGGGGGGGGAGTTGTAGTCAGTGATGGTATGAAATCCCTGCCACAAGCGACGTGTGTCTTTGTCGTTTGTGAAGTGGCTATTAAGTTTTTGTACATACCGCCTCTTCGCTTCCCTGATCCCCCGGGATAGGTTACTCCGTGCCAGTTTGTATGCTGCGTTGTCCCCAGATTTAAATACAGCATTCCAGACTCTCAGTAGGGAACAAACTTCCCCAGTTAGCCAAGGTTTCTGATTGGCACGCCTCTTGACGGGTTTAACCACCGTCACATCATCAATGCATTTATTGATGTATCCGATGACGGATTCTGTGTATTCTTGGAGGTCAATGCCACTGTCACCTGTTGCTGCCTCTCTGAAAATGGCCCACTGTGTGATTTCAAAACAGTCTTGCAGTGCTGCGGTAGCTCCCTGTGGCCATATTCTGACTTCTTTGACCATTGGCCTGTCCTGTTTCACCCTGGGTCTGTATGCAGGTGTGAGCATAACCGCCAGGTGGTCAGAATTGCCGATATGGGGGAGGGGGCTGCTTTATATGCATCTTTAATGTTTGTGTACACCAGGTCTAGTTTGTTCTTTCCCCTGGTTGCAATGTTCACATGCTGGTAGAATTTAGGCAGAACAGATGCAAGACTTGCCTGGTTAAAATCCCCAGCTGCTATGAAGAAAGCATGGGGATGTTCCCTCTGCTGCTCACTGATGTTGTTGTAGAGTTCTGTCATAGCGTCCTTCACGTCTGCGCTCGGTGGTACATAAACGGCCGTTGTGAAGACTGTCGTTAGCTCCCTCGGTAAGTAGAAGGGTGGGCATTTCACAGTCATTAACTCTACGTGGGGTGAGCAGTAAGTGGAAACTACCACGGCATCCCGACACCACGATCTATTAACATACACAGCCAGGCCGCTTCCCCTTGACTTACCAGCTAGCGAAGCTACTCTGTCAGCTCTGTGTAGCATTAGCCCCTCCAGCTGGATCGCAGCGTCCGTGATGTTCTGATTCAGCCAGGTCTCCGTAAGGACATAGACACAGCAGTTCTTCACGCTACGTTGAGTAGCTCTCCACGCTCTGATGTAGTCCATCTTATTGTCGAGGGAGCGGACATTTGCCAACATGAGTGTAGGCACTGCTGGTTTGTGTGGGTTAGCGACTAGCCTAGCGTAGACTACTCCACGCTTCCCCCGCTTCCGCATCCTGCTACACCGCTTGCGGTGAATCCTCACCAATGTTCTTCCATGTGCACCCGCGGCTTTCCTTGGGCCTACGCAGCGCAGAAGTCCCAGCTCGCCCAAAACACTCCGTAAGTCTTTGTTGTGGGTGTCCAACAGAAACTGTTGCTCATACTGCCACACATACATACACTCTCTCAATACACATACTCCAGTCACACCACTCGCTCCACTAACACGCCAAAACACTGAATTTCCACTGAGAGAGGCCGCTGCAAACACAGGTCGCGCCACCATCTTGGTTCATAATCCGCCCGTTTCTTTGGGTTTACATAGATGTCATTTGTGAATTCTATGTATTTTATAATCCCAGATAAAGTTTGTAATCAGAGAATCAAGATTTTTGAAAGAAAATGTAGTTAGGTGTATCGGTATTGATTGAAATAAATCAATCCCCCCTCTCCATATCTCCCCCCTCCATCCCACCTCTCTCTCCCTCCCCCTCTCTACCCCCCTCTCCCTCTCTCTCTCTCTGTGAAGCTGGGTAAACCTGTGTGTGACGTTTGCACCAGGTACAGCACTAAGAAATAAACTGATTTAAACGGTGACCTGACAACAGTTTGTACAAACAAATACGATCAAATAGAACAAGTTGTCCTACAACTTTAGTCTGTGTACACCATACACAAGAAGAAGTCACCTTGAAAGATCATCCCTCATCCCCCTGTGCCCCAAGGAATAAAGCACCAGGCTGCTGAATCTGTCCCTCTAGATCAGGCCCTCGATTCTTGCCAACATCCTCGTGAATCTTCTCTACGGCATTTCCACCTTGACACCATTTTACCGATACCAATGTGTCCAAAACTGAACACAACACTGTAAATGTGGTCTCACCAACGTCTTGTACATGTGCAACATTACCTCCAAACCTCTAGACTCAATGTTCTGTCTGATGAAGGGCAATTTGACAAAAGCCTTTTAAACCACCCTATCTCCATGTGATGTTACTTTAAACACACTGTATCCGTCGTCATAGATCCCTCTGTTCTATATTTTAATCACCTTTCTGTCTTGGTTCCAGCTCATCGGCACTGACACCTCTGGACTCACTGATGGTGTCACTTCCCATCTGTGTCTGATTCTCAACACACTTGCACCACAGCTGAACATCCAAATAAAGACCAATCTAGACTTCACTGCTCCTCCAAGTGTAGCACTCGCTCTTCTCAGTTGTACTTCAAATATCTGCCAGCCCCTTTTATGTAGTTCTGGTCACCATATCAGAGAAATGATGTCCTATTGCCAGAGGCAGTGCAGACCAGATTCACCAGTATGTTTTCAGGAATGGACAGCGTTAGTCCAATGGTCCTTTATTGTCACGTGTACTGAGGTACAGTGACATTTAATTTGTTATACAATGATACAAATAAAGCATCAAGAAACATAACTAGATTCAGATTAAACAGAAACATAATCTTGACAGAAGACAGATTGGATCGGATGGGATCGGTCCACTCAACCACTCCCCATAGGCCAGTCCCTGGCTGAATCCATGTAAAATGTCTCTGTAAAGGTTCTAATTTTGCAGAATACAGTGGGGTGACCTTACTGATAGAGGCTTGTCAAATGATGTCAACTACAGCAAGATTGAGTGGATGGTCACGGATATTTCTCAGGCTGGGAGAATCTAAACCCAGAGACCAAGTTTAATAGAAAGGGGAAAGAACTACTGGAACTAATATGACACACTGGGTGAAGGGAACAATTTCTCAACCCACCCTTTCTCTGAACTGAAGATGCATTTTATTTTTTTCACCATTGTATCCCAGAGAGAGGCAATTAGTATTCACCGGCTGGAACTAATATTCCCACTGGACGAAGGATACAGCACCGTTACGTAACTACCCCCTTCTCAGTTCTGAACTTTAATTTTCCACATTATGTGTTTTTCTTTCCATTGTATCCCGGAGAGAGGCAATTAGTATTTCTAACCACTGTTAATTAAGATGAAAACAATAAGTTAATGCATCTTCATGTGCCGTGTTTACCAGCATGGATAGAGCAGCAAGATGGAGTTAGTGCTCATTACAGATAAGATTAATTATGGATACTGAACTTCAGTTAACCCTTTCTAGTCAAACATTTGAAATAACAACCAGTTGCCAGTTCAGTCGCACACTACCCAGATATATTTTCACCAGTGGCAACACTGACAACATTTGCCTTGTAGCAGATTGGACATGTTTACAGGTTACCTATCCATGTGCGACCATTGGACAAACTGCTGTAATAATGATGTTAAAAAGTGTGATTAACCGGGTTTGTCTTAAAATGAATCTGTTCTACGATCCCAGCGCAGAGATCCATGGCCAAGTGAGGAATATCTTACTGCACTATTTGTACACACACACACCCTCCAGTTATAGTCATAGAGACATGGAGTCTCACAGCATCTTCAGCCCAGCCTGCCTGCCTGCCTGCCCACACCGGCCAACATGTCCCATCCCCATATTCCTATAAATGGCCTGTCGGTCTGTCTGTCCATGCACCTGTCTAAATGTTCCTTAAAGTTTGCCATAGTACTTTTTAGTTCAGACCTTTATATAGTTACAAGGAGAGATAGCTGAATGGATTGAAATTTGGCTTCAGGGAAGGAAGCAGAGGGTGATGGTGGAAGGAAGGTTGCTTCTCAGACTGGAGGCCTGTGACTAGTGGTGTGCCTCAGTGTTCAGTGCTGGGCCCGTTACTGTTTGTCATCTACATCAATGATTTGGATGAGAACTTACAGAACAAGTTTAGCAAGTTTGCAGATGATACAAAAGTGGGTGGTTTTGCAGATAGTGAAGATGGTTGTGAGTAATTGCAGTAGGATCTTGATCGATTGGCCAAGTGTGCCGGGGAATGGTTGGTGGAATTTAATGTAGAGAATTGTGAGGTATTGCATTTTGGGAAATCTAACATGGCGAGGATCTACACAGTGAATGGTAGGGCAAGAGGTACAATTGTAGAGCAGAGGGATCTTGGAGTGCAGGTGCACAGTTCGTTGAAGGTGGAAGCACAGTTGCTGTAGATCGGATGGTCAAAAAGGCTTTTGGCACATTGGCCTTTACCTGGCAGAGTATTGAGTGTAGAGGTTGGGAGGTCATCTTGCAGTTGTATCAGACCTTAGTGAGGCCACATTTGGAGTATTGTGTTCAGTTCTAGGTACTGTGTTATTGGAAAGATGTTGCCAAACTAGAACCTTTACAGAGACATTTTACAAGGATGCAGCAGCCAGGGTCTGGCCTATGGGGAGTGGTTGAGTGGGCAGGGAACCTATTCCTTGAAGCACAGAAGGAAGAAGGGTGATCTTATAGTGTATAAGATCATGAGAGGGATATATTGGGTAGAAGCACAGATTCTCTTGCCCTGAATAGAAGAATCGAGGTACAGAGGACATAGGTTTAAGGTGAAGGGGAAAATATTTAATAGGAATCTGAGGGATACCTTTTTCACACAAATGGTGGTGGATGTATGGAACAAGATGCCAGAGGAGGTAGTTGAGACAGGGACTTACCTACCATTTATGACACAGTTTGATAGGTATGTGAATAGGATAGGTTTGAAGGGATTTGGACCAACTGCAGGCAGGTGGGACTAGAGTGAATGGGGCATGTTGTCCGGTGTGGGCAAGTTGGGCCAAAGGACCTGTCTCCACACCGTTTGATGATATGGGTACTGGGTTGAACCATCTCCTCTTGCAGCTGGTTCCACACACCCATCACCCTTTGTGTGAAAGTGACCCCTCTGGTTCCTATTCACCCCTCTGGTTCCTATTCAATCTTCCCCCCATCTTAAAGTTGTCCTCAGGATCTTGATTCCCCTAATCTGTGCGTCGACCCTATCTATATCTCTCAATATTTTAGTCACCTTGAAAATATCATCCCTCATCCTCCTGTGCACCAAGAAGTAAAACACTAGCCTGCTGAATCTTTTCTAGTTCAGGCCCTCAAGTCTTGGCAACATCCTCGTGAATCTTCTCTATGGCATTTCCACCTTGACACCATTTTACCGATACTAATGTGTCCAAAACTGAACACAACACTGTAAATGTGGTCTCACCACCGTCTTGTACATGTGTAACATGACCACGACATCTCTAGACTCAATGTTCTGACTGATGAAGGCCTATGTGACAAAAGCCTTTTTGACCACCCTATCTCCGTGTGATGCTACTCTCAACGTACTGTGTACCTGTCGTCTGAGATCCCTCTGTCTTTAGTTAATTCATCTTTTTACCTTGGTTCCAGCTCATTGGTTCTGACACCTTATTACAGATGAGATTCATTATGGATACTGAACCTGCGTTAACCCTTTAAAGTCCAACATTTGAAATAAAAATAACAACGTTTTTACCTCTCCCTCTAGATCAGGCCCTCGTGTCCTGGCAACATCCTCGTAAATCTTCTCTACACCCTCAGACACAAAATGCTGGAGTAACTCAGCGGGTGGGTCAGGCAGCATCTCTGGTGAGAAGGAATGGGTGACGTTTAGGGTCGAGACCCTTCTTCATACTGACGCGCTGAGTTACTCCAGCAATTTTGTATCTACCTTCGGTTTAAACCAGCATCTGCAGTTCCTTCTTACACAGAGTGAGATTATAAGACTGGAGTTACTTTTTAACCACCTGTCTCACTTCCTGCCTCATCTCCCTCCCTATCTGTGTCATTGCTAGCAATATGGACTATGAGCTCTGGCTGCTCACCTCCCCCTTTCAGAATAGAAACATAGAAACATAGAACATACGCGCAGGATAATGCCATTCGGCCCTTGAACCAGCACCGCCATTCAATATGATCATGGCTGATCATCCAAAATCTGTACCCCGTTCTTGCTTTCACCCCATCTCCCTTGATTCAGTTAGCCCTAAGAGCTATGACTAACACTCTCTTGAAAACATCTGTTGAATTGGTCTCCCCAGCCTTCTGTGGGAGAGAATTCCACAGATTCACAACTCTTTGGGTGGAAAAGGTTTTCCTCATCTCAGTCCTAAATGGCCTACCCCTTATTCTTAAACTGTGACATCTGGGTCTGGACTCCTCCAACATCGGGAACATTTTTCCTGCATCCAGACTGTCCAATCCCTTAAGAATTTTATATATATCTATAAGATCCACTCTAATACTTCTAAATGCCAGTGGATATAAGCCCAGTCAAATCAATTCTTTCATCATATGTCAGTCGCGCCATCCCGGGAATTAAGCTGGTGAACCTACGCTGCATTCCCTCTATAGCAATAATGTGCTTACTCAAATTAGGGAGACCAAAACTGGTCACAATACTCCAGGTGTGGGATCACCAGTGCCCTGTACAATTTCCCATCACTATTTGAGCCACTTGTATTTTATTTATTTTATTTAATTCTTTATTTCAAACAGAATAAAAGAATAAAAAGCAAGTGTGAAACAGCACAGAAAAAAACAAAACATGAATATTTATAAAGTGTCATAAACAATATCTATAAATAAATGAAATCGTATGTGTCCGAAAAGGAGCAGGAAGAAGCCCAAGCTTATTAATTCCCATCCCTTATTCAACTGTTTATAATGATCTTATACAGATTTAGCAGCTAAATGTACACCATATGTACACCAGCAGCTATATGTACACCATATGTACACCAGCAGCTATATGTACACCATATGTACACTAGCAGCTATATGTACACCATATGTACACCAGCAGCTATATGTACACCATATGTACACCACAGCTATATGTACACCATATGTACACCAGCAGCTATATGTACACCATATGTACACCAGCAGCTATATGTACACCATATGTACACCAGCAGCTATATGTACACCATATGTACACCAGCAGCTATATGTACACCAAAGTATTTACATTTATACACTAATCTAATATTTACAAAGCCATAAAAAAAAAGAGAAAAAAGAAAAGAAAACCCCCTGATATACGATACAGTATATCTTAGTAATATATACAACCCATCACCCTATAATCACCCTTCCCAATACAATCAGTATAACAAATATCCCACTCACAATCACCTATCCTCATCCCAATATCCTTTAAAAAAGTTTTGTACATCTGTTTAAAGTGAATCAAGTTTGTGCTAAGTTTTATCTCCTGTTCCAAACCATTCCACAAATTCACCCAACAGATTGCTATGTACATACTTTTAAGAGTTGTTCTGACATTGAGTTTTTTAAATTAAGTTCCCCTCTCAAATTATACCCACCCTGTCTTTCCATAACCAGTTTTTGTATATTTCCTGGAAGTAAATTATTTCTTGCTTTGTACATGATTTGAGCAGTTTTAAATTTAACCAGATCGGTGAACTTCAGTGTATGTGACTTTAAGAATAATAAATTGGTATGTTCAAGATATCCAACGTTATTGATTATTCTTATTGCTCTTTTTTGTAATGTACATAACGGCTGTAGGTTGGTTTTGTAGGTGTTACCCCATATCTCCACACAGTAACTCAGATATGGCAATATGAGTGTATTATACAGAGTATGTAATGATTTATGGTCCAGAATGTGTCTTGATTTTCCCAATATTGCTATAGACTTTGCCAGTTTTGCTTTGACGTGGTTTATATGTAGTTTCCAGCAGATTTTGTGGTCTAAGATCACACCAAGAAATTTATTTTCATATACTATTTCTATACTTATGTTATCTATTTTCAATTGTACTTGAGGGGTTGTTTTATGTTTTCCAAATAGCATCATCTTTGTTTTGCTTAAATTTAGAGACAATTTGTTGACATCAAACCACTGTTTTAATTTATTCATTTCTGATGTGATGACCTCCAAAAGCTGCTTCAAATTGTCACCGGAACAAAAAATATTCGTATCATCGTATTTTGGGCACCATATATGAGGAAGGATAGGCTGGCTCTGGAGAGGGCCCAGAGGAGGATTACAAGAATGATCCCAGGAATGAGTAGGTTAACCTATGATGAGCGTTTGTCGGCACTGGGCCTGTACTCGCTGGAGTTTTTTTTTTAATTTTTTTTTTTTTTTTTTTTTTTTTTTTAAATAATTTTTTTAATAGAAGTACGGTAGATTACAGTAATGTACAACACGTATATATTAATACATTTTTTGTACCGCTTCACTTTTTTAAACTTTAAGAAAGAAAAAGAAAGAAGTAAGAAAAGTGAAGAAAGTGCGCAAAAGTTGTGAAGTGCAAAAGAGTGTTGGGAAAAGAAAGCCCCTTAGAAAAGAAGTTAGAGAAGGAAGTAAAGTTAGAAAATAGACCCTAGAAAAGAAAGAGAAAGAAAGAAGGAACAATCGCTCTATTATAACTCTTATAACATACTTCATAGAGAAGGAACTACCAACCAAGTCTGTTTTTGTTTTACCTCCCATTACCAGGTCCAAATACCTTTTATTTATTTATTTGTTTTTCTAAATTACTATTGCACCTCATGCTTGTAATAGGTCCAAAAACGTAGACCACGTCTTTTGAAATTGGTCTACTTTGCCTACTAGGAGGAATCTCATCTCTTCCAGATGTAATGTTTCCAACATATTTGATGTCCACATTTTTATTGTTGGTGTGGGCGCATTTTTCCAGAATTTAAGTATAACCTTTTTTCCCATTATTAGCCCATAATTGAGTAAATTCTTCTGATACACGTTTAATTCAGGAATACCTTCCGATATTCCAAAAATAATCCATTCTGGTTTTGGTACCAGTTTTATTTTGATTAATTTTGAAAAAATATCAAATATTTCAAACCAGAATTTTTGGATTTTTGTACAAAAAACAAAAGAATGTGCTATGGTAGCTTCTTGACATATACATTTATCACAGATTGGTGAGACGTTAGGAAAGATTTTATTTAGTTTGGTTTTTGAATAATATAATCTATGTAATGTTTTAAATTGGATAAGCGTATGTCGTACGTTGATCGAGCATTTATGCACCTGTAATAAATGATTATCCCAACTCTCTTTTGAAATTTTTATACCTAGATCTTGTTCCCAATCTCTTCTAATTCCATCTGTTGTGGGTATTTCTATGTTTAAGATGATATTATATAAGTATGATATTAAATTAACTGATTCCGCCTTTGTCTTCATTGCTTCATCTAGTAAGTCGGAAGGCATATTATAATAATCTTTTGTGTGTGTTTTCAAATAGTCACAGATTTGTAGATATTTAAAATATTGATTATTTTTCAAATTATATTTCAGTTGTAGTTGTTGGAATGATAGTAATTTTTCTAATTCATACAGATCTTCGAGCGTTTTGATTCCCATTCTTTCCCATTGTATAAATGATTTATCTATGATTGAAGGTTTAAACGATGGGTTATTGACTATTGGTATTAAGAGAGATAGGTTTCTTAATTTTAGATTCTGTTTTATTTGCTTCCATGTTCTAATAGTGCTATATATAATTGGATTTTTATTATAATTTTTATTATTCAAATTTATTGGAGAGAGAATAATCGCTCCTATATTATTCGGGGAGCAATCACCTTTTTCCATTATAATCCAGTCCACCTGCTGGGCAGAATTGTCCAGCAGGTGAATCATATTTTTAATATTTACTGCCCAGTTATAATACATAAAGTTAGGGAGCGCTAGACCCCCCAACTCTTTTCGTTTGTTAAGGTGTGTTCTTTGTATTCTGTGGGATTTGTAATCCCATATAAAATTTGTAATGTCTGAGTCCAGTTTTTTGAAAAACTTTTTTGGGAGATATATAGGTATTGATTGAAATAGGTAAAGGATTTGTGGTAAGAAAATCATTTTTATAGCATTTATCCTACCTATTAAGGACATCGGAAGTGTTTTCCAAAATTTAATCAAATTATTTAATTTCTTAAGTAGGGGATTATAATTAGCTTTAAACATATCATGGTAATTTCTAGTAATCTCAATTCCTAAATATTTGAATTTTTCCATAGCTATTTTAAAAGGGAATTTCCTGAGATGTGTTGAGTCTTTTGGTTTAATCGACATAATTTCACTTTTGTTCCAATTTATTCTATATCCTGAAAAGGATCCAAAGTCCTCAATTAAGTTTAATATATTTGGTATACTAATTTGTGGTTTTGTGATGTACAGTAGTACATCATCAGCATATAGGGATAGTTTGTTGTTTGAATATTTTGTGTTATAACCGTGAATATTCGAGTGTGTTCTTATTTTTTCAGCAAGGGGTTCAATTACCAAAGCAAATAACAGCGGTGATAGTGAACATCCTTGTCTGTTGCCCCTAGATAATTCGAATTTTGAAGATAATATATTATTAGTTAGTATTCTAGCCGTAGGTTTGTTATATAGTAGTTTTATCCATGCAATAAAGTTTTCTCCCAATTGGAATTTTTGCAATACTTTGATCATATAGTCCCATTCTACTTGATCAAACGCTTTTTCTGCGTCCAGTGAGATGATAGCTAACTCTTGGTCATAAGATTTATGTGAATGCATTATGTTAAGCAAACGTCTCAAATTATTAAATGAGTGTCTCTTAGGTATAAATCCTGTTTGATCCTCATGTATTAGTCTACTAACATACTTGCTTAATCTATTGGCTAATGTTTTTGCTATTATTTTCTGATCCGTATTTAACAAAGCAATAGCTCTATATGATCCTGGTTCTTCTATATTTTTATCTTTTTTAAGTATTAATATGATCGTTGATTCCGCTAGTGTTTCAGGTAGGTTTTGCTCTTTATAAGCATATGTATACATTTTTTGTAATCGTGGAGTAACTATATCATAAAAAGATTTATAAAATTCATTACTGAATCCGTCTGGTCCTGGTGTTTTTCCATTTTTTAGTGTTTTTATTGTGTCTTCTATCTCCTTAGAAGTAATTTGTGCTCCCAGTTCCTCTTGTTCCCTGCGTTCTAATTGTGGTAGATTACAATTATCTAAAAATTCTGAGATTTTATTATTGTCTATTGACGTTTTAGATGTGTATAGATTCTGGTAAAATTGAGCAAATCTTTTATTAATATCCTTGGGTAGTGTTAATACTTCCCCTCTATCTGATTTAATCTTTAATATTGCATTCTCTTTTTCCCGTTTTTTAAGTTGTCGTGCTAGAAGTTTGTGGGGTTTGTCCCCGAATTCGAAGTGTTCTTGTTTTGTGATTTGAAATAATGTTATAACTTTCTCTGACAGTAATTTATTTAACTGAAATTTCAGTAGTAGTATTTTATTATGTTTATCCATAGTTGGGTCTTTAGCATTATCTATATCTAACTGTTTTATTTGATCTTCTAAGTGTCTTTGTTCATTCTTATTCTTTTTATTTTGATAAGCTTGAAATGAAATAATGACTCCTCTTATAAATGCTTTGAAGGATTCCCATAATAACGTGGGGGATATCTCTGGTGTATCATTTAACTCAAAAAATAGATCCATCTGTTTTTTTAGATAGATACTCCCTTGAGGGTCTTTTAAAATGTGTGAGTTAAACCTCCAGAACGGTTTATTCATAGACATTCCTTCTAGTTTTAGAACAAAAGTTAACGGAGAATGATCTGAGATCGCATTAATATGATATTTAGGATTCAGAGATTGCGGAATTAATTTTGTATCCACAAGAAAATAGTCTATCCGTGAATATGTTTTATGCACCATTGAATAAAACGAGTAATCCCTTCCCGTCGGGTTTGCAATCCTCCATACATCTGTTATATTTGTGTTTTCCATATATGTGTGTAAGAGTTCACTGGTTTTAGATTTCGTCTGACCTTTTTGTTTTTGCATCGATTTATCTAAATAAGGATCTAAAACACAATTAAAATCTCCTCCGATTATAACATTTTGATAATTAGATTCTGCAATTATATTCAGAATTTTATTAAAAAATTGAGGGTTATCAAAGTTGGGCGCATATATGTTTACCAGCGTAATTGGCATATTATTGATCTCCCCTGCTACTATAAGATATCTCCCTTCCTTATCTAAAATAGTGTTCTTTGATTTAAATGGAATTCCTTTACGAATAATAATTGCAGTACCTCTAGATTTGGAGGTAAATGAAGAGTGAAATGTTTGGCCTATCCAGTTCGCCCTCAGTCTTGTCTGATCTTGCTGTTTAAGATGTGTTTCCTGTAGAAACGCAATGTCCGTGTTGTATGATTTCAACTGAGCTAGTATCTTGCCCCTTTTAATAGGTTCATTAATCCCCCTTATATTCCAACTACATAATGTGATTCCTCCTATTTTCTTTTGATTGTCGTCATGCATTTTTACCAGTTTTAATGACCTTAATTATTGTGGTGCGTTCATACCTCCGGACTCTGGTTATTTTGGGAGTATTTCTATTATAGACTTCCTTGGTAGTTCTCCTGCGCGATTGTCCTTGAAGAAAAAACACACAGATGTGACATATTGTGATTAAAAAAAATATATATAAATCAAATAAATTTACGGTGTCTAAAATTTCAACACCGTAGTGAGTAGCCCACTCGTCTGTGGGGTACGACATCCATAACGCTTCCGGCGTAGTTGGTATAAAGTTAGCCCCGCTGTATTTATTACCCAAAATCTATCGGGTCATTACCGTTTCCAATTCAGTTCTATTTCACCCAGTTACAATTTATATATATGTCAAATGTATTCGATTCCATATCCTACTCACTCTTTATCTCTTAACTATTTTTAAATGAATTTAGTATTGTTAAAGTGAGCGGTTTACTGAGTGGATTAACCGGAGTCAGGTTCCTGGAATTGTGCCAGGTGCCTGATCTCCTCTCCTCTCCACGAGCTGCGAACATATGTGATAACTGCTGTCTGCGTTATGACGCAGGCACCACAGTTTTATCAGTTTCAAATATTATTTCTATATTAGTATTGTTAATTACTAATTATGATTAATTCTCAGCATTTTGTAAAACTATATAAGCCGTATATATTTTTCATACCAACCTCGAGTGTATATTATCTCTTAACTATTTTAAATTGGTTTTAATATTGTTAAAAATGAGCTGTTCGCTGGAAGGGTTAACGGGAGTCTGGCTCCTGGAGTTATGCCAGGTACCCGGTCTCCCCCTCCCTCCACTCTCGAGCTGCATAGCACTTGCTGTTATCTGCTAAACAGAGCAGGCTGCACATTTTTTATCTATTTCAATTGCTATTTCTATATTAGTATTGTTAATTATTAATTATTATTAGTTCTCAGTTTTTTCAGTTTTTTATAAACAATATAAGCCATGTGATGTTTTTCACTCTCAGCCCAGCAGTTCGTCCCGTGTTATCAGGTTTTCCTCGTTTGAGCACGTAGTGTCCTTGAATTACATAGCACAATGTTCCAGCGAAGATAATAATGTCTAGCCACGTCTCACTAAGAATCTGTTGCTTGAAGTCAAATAAAAAATAAAAAATCAGTGTTCAGTTAATTCACTTTCCTTGTGATACTCTTGTTGGGAGAATAAGCAAGTTCGTTTGTTCATGTCGTCTTGGTTTTCAATCTCCAGTTGATGCAGCCTTAGTCGCGATTTCTTGAGCGTATTTGAGAGATTCATCCGAATTAGTGAATGTTTTTGACACTCCCTCAAAGGTAATACGCATTCTAGCCGGATAGAACACTCCACACAAAACTCCCTTAACACCATAAAGAACTTCTCTGGTCTGTGAGAACTTTCTTCTCTTTTGCTCAATCTCATAAGGGTAGTCCCGTAGGAGTTTAATAGTATCACCTCTGTACATCATCTTCTCTCCGTGGTTTATTTTTTTCATCAGTGCTTCCATTGTTGAGATATCCCGAAGTTTAATTATGATATGTCGTGGGTAGGCATGTTCTCCTTGAGATCTTGATTTAAATCTGGGGAGTCGATGTGCTACTTCAATTACAGGTACTTCTGGTAGCTTCAGTACGTGTTTAATTAGGTTGGCAGCGAACTCACAAACATTGTCCCCCTCAGCTCCCTCTTTTACACCACAGATTCACAACTCTTTGGGTGGAAAAGGTTTTCCTCATCTCAGTCCTAAATGGCCTACCCCTTATTCTTAAACTGTGACATCTGGGTCTGGACTCCTCCAACATCGGGAACATTTTTCCTGCATCCAGACTGTCCAATCCCTTAAGAATTTTATATATATCTATAAGATCCACTCTAATACTTCTAAATGCCAGTGGATATAAGCCCAGTCAAATCAATTCTTTCATCATATGTCAGTCGCGCCATCCCGGGAATTAAGCTGGTGAACCTACGCTGCATTCCCTCTATAGCAATAATGTCCTTACTCAAATTAGGGAGACCAAAACTGGTCACAATACTCCAGGTGTGGGATCACCAGTGCCCTGTACAATTTCCCATCACTATTTGAGCCACTTGTATTTTATTTATTTTATTTAATTCTTTATTTCAAACAGAATAAAAGAATAAAAAGCAAGTGTGAAACAGCACAGAAAAAAACAAAACATGAATAATTATAAAGTGTCATAAACAATATCTATAAATAAATGAAATCGTATGTGTCCGAAAAGGAGCAGGAAGAAGCCCAAGCTTATTAATTCCCATCCCTTATTCAACTGTTTATAATGATCTTATACAGATTTAGCAGCTAAATGTACACCATATGTACACCAGCAGCTATATGTACACCATATGTACACCAGCAGCTATATGTACACCATATGTACACTAGCAGCTATATGTACACCATATGTACACCAGCAGCTATATGTACACCATATGTACACCACAGCTATATGTACACCATATGTACACCAGCAGCTATATGTACACCATATGTACACCAGCAGCTATATGTACACCATATGTACACCAGCAGCTATATGTACACCATATGTACACCAGCAGCTATATGTACACCAAAGTATTTACATTTATACACTAATCTAATATTTACAAAGCCATAAAAAAAAAGAGAAAAAAGAAAAGAAAACCCCCTGATATACGATACAGTATATCTTAGTAATATATACAACCCATCACCCTATAATCACCCTTCCCAATACAATCAGTATAACAAATATCCCACTCACAATCACCTATCCTCATCCCAATATCCTTTAAAAAAGTTTTGTACATCTGTTTAAAGTGAATCAAGTTTGTGCTAAGTTTTATCTCCTGTTCCAAACCATTCCACAAATTCACCCAACAGATTGCTATGTACATACTTTTAAGAGTTGTTCTGACATTGAGTTTTTTAAATTAAGTTCCCCTCTCAAATTATACCCACCCTGTCTTTCCATAAACAGTTTTTGTATATTTCCTGGAAGTAAATTATTTCTTGCTTTGTACATGATTTGAGCAGTTTTAAATTTAACCAGATCGGTGAACTTCAGTGTATGTGACTTTAAGAATAATAAATTGGTATGTTCAAGATATCCAACGTTATTGATCATTCTTATTGCTCTTTTTTGTAATGTACATAACGGCTGTAGGTTGGTTTTGTAGGTGTTACCCCATATCTCCACACAGTAACTCAGATATGGCAATATGAGTGTATTATACAGAGTATGTAATGATTTATGGTCCAGAATGTGTCTTGATTTTCCCAATATTGCTATAGACTTTGCCAGTTTTGCTTTGACGTGGTTTATATGTAGTTTCCAGCAGATTTTGTGGTCTAAGATCACACCAAGAAATTTATTTTCATATACTATTTCTATACTTATGTTATCTATTTTCAATTGTACTTGAGGGGTTGTTTTATGTTTTCCAAATAGCATCATCTTTGTTTTGCTTCAATTTAGAGACAATTTGTTGACATCAAACCACTGTTTTAATTTATTCATTTCTGATGTGATGACCTCCAAAAGCTGCTTCAAATTGTCACCGGAACAAAAAATATTCGTATCATCGTATTTTGGGCACCATATATGAGGAAGGATAGGCTGGCTCTGGAGAGGGCCCAGAGGAGGATTACAAGAATGATCCCAGGAATGAGTAGGTTAACCTATGATGAGCGTTTGTCGGCACTGGGCCTGTACTCGCTGGAGTTTAGAAGAATGAGGTGGGACCTCATTGAAACGTACAGAATAGTGAAAGGCTTTGATAGAGTGGATGTGGAGAAGATGTTTCCACTAATGGTTGAGTCGAGGACTAGAGGGCGTAGCCTCAGAATTAAAGGATGTTCATGTTGGAAGGAGAGGAGGAGGAATTTCTTCAGTCAGAGGGAGGTGAATCTGTGGAATTCTTTGCCAGAGAAGGCTGTGGAGGCCAGGTCAGTGGATATTTTTAAGGCAGAGGTAGAAAGATTCTAGATTAGTACAAAAATCAGGGGTTGTTGAAGGAGTGCAGTGTAGGTTTCCAAGGTTAATTCCCGGGATGGTGGGACTGTCATACGCTGAGAGAATGGAGCGGCTGGGCTTGTATACCCTGGGATTTAGAAGGATGACGGGGAATATTATTGAAACATACAAGATTATTAAGGGTTTGGACACGCTAGAGATAGCAAACATGTTCCCGATGTTGGGGGAGTCCAGAACCAGGGGAAAAAGGGAAGTGCAACGGGATCTGGATGTCCTTGTGCATCAGTCACTGAAAGTAAATATGTGGGTACAACAGGCAGTGAAGAAAGCAAATGAAATGTTGGCCTTCATAACAAGAGGATTTGAGTACAGGAGTAAAGAGGTCCTTATGCAGTTGGACAGGGGCCAGCTGAGACCATATCTGGAGTATTATGTGAAGTTCGGTCTCCTAATTTGAAGAAAGACATCCTTGCTATT
>JAXLNO010002969.1:30000-63515 GCA_038087875.1 Malacoraja senta
AATGTGTGAATGTGTGTGTGTGTTGAATGTGTGTGTATGTGTGAATATGTGAATGTGTGTGTGTGTGTGTGTGTGTGTGTGAATGTGTGAATGTGTGTGTGTGAATTTGTGTGTGTGTGAATGTGTGTTCGTGTGTGAATGTGTGTGTGTTTGTGTGTGTGTGTGTGTGTGTGTGTGTGTGTGAGAATGTGTGTGTGTGTGAGAATGTGTGTGTTAAAATGTGTGTGTTAATGTGTGTGTGTGTGAATGTGTGTGTGAATGTGTGTGTGTGTGTGATGTGTGTGTGTGAATGTGTGTGTGAATGTGTGTGTGTGTGAATGTGTGTGAATGTGTGTGTGTGTATATGTGTGTGAGTGTATGTGTGTGTGTGTGTGTGAATGTGTGTGTGTGTGTGAATGTGTATGTATGTGTGTGTGTGAATGTGTGTGTGAATGCGTGTGTGTGTTTGTGTGTGTGTGAATGTGTGTATGTGTGTGTGTGCGTGAATGTGTGTGTGTATGAATGTGTGTGTGTGTGTGTGTTTGAATGCGTGTGTGTGTTTGTGGGGGAGATAGAGAGGGGGAGAAGAGAAGAGAGCTAGAGAGAGATAAAAGAGACAGGGAGAGAGAGACGGGGGAGAGAGAGGGGGTGAGAGAGATAGGAGAGCGATGGGAGAGAGGATAGAGAGGGCGAGAGAGAGATAGGGGTGAGAGAGAGGGTGGAGAGAAAGTGGAGGAGAGAGGGGGAGGGAGACGGAGAGAGAGAGAGATGGGGAGAGAGAGTGGAGACATATAGAGGGGGGTGAGAGATGGGGAGAGGGAGATGGGGAGAGAGGGGGAGAGGGAAAGAAAGGGAGAGATAGGAGAGAGAGGGGAGAGAGAGAGGGATGGAGAGGGGAGAGAGTGAGGGGAGAGAAAGAAGGAGAGAGAGAGGGGACAGAGAGAGAGGAGAGAGAGAGAGGGGGAGAGAGGGTGAGGAGAGAGAGATAGATGTGAGATAGATGGGGAGAGAGAGGAGAGAGAGAGAGGGGAGAGAGATAGTGAAAGAGGGGGGGGGAGAGAGGGGGGAGAGAGAGGGGGAGAGAGGAGAGGGGAGAGAGAGAGTGGGAGAGAGAGAGGGGAGAGAGGGGGGAGAGAGAGGGAGCGAATGCGGGAGAGAGGGAGGAGAGAGAACGGGGAGAGAGAGTGAGTGAGAGAGAGGCGGTGATATATGGGAGAGAGGAGGAGAGAGAGGAGAGAGACTGGGAGAGAGAGAGGGAGAGACGGAGGGGGAGAGAGGGAGAGAGAGAGAGAGAGGGGGAGAGAGAGACAGGAGAGAGGTAGAGAGAGAGGGGAGAGAGAATGGTGGAGAGGGGACAGAGAGATGGCAAGAGATTGAAAGTGAGAGGAGAGAGTGAAGGGTAGAATAAAGGAAGAGATAAGACTTTGCCTTCCATCACAGTGAGGAGGTGTTGGAGACTCACTGTGATGGATGTTTATGTAAACTGTGTTAGTTTGGGTCTTGGTTTTTTTGTAATGTAAGACTGTAGTAAATGATATTTCGTTCAAGCCTAGGTTTGAATGACAATAAATAGCATTCTAATAAATAGCATTCTATTTTTGATGGGAGAGAGAGGGGAGAGAGATAGTGGAGAAAGTTAGAGAGAGAGCGGAGAGAGAGAGGGGGGAGTGAGGGGAAGAAATGGAGAGAGCTGAGGAGTGATAGGGAGAGAGAGAGAAGGGGTAAGAGGGAGAGGGGGTGGGGGAGGGGAGAGGAGAGAGGGGGAGAGAGAGAGGGGGAGAGAGTGGGGGAGTGAGAGAGGGGAGAGACGGAGGGGGAGAGAGAGGAAAGTGAGAGAGAGGGGGAGAGGGGGAGAGGTGGAGAGAGATGAGGAGAGAGAGAGACGGAGAGAGAGAGCGAGAGACAGGGAGAGAGGGGTAGAGAGGGGAGAGAGACGGGGAGATAGAGAGACAGGAGAGAGGGGTAGAGAGAGGGGGAGAGACAGAAAGGGGGAGAGAAAGGGGAGAGAGACAGAGAGTGGGGAGAGAGGGAGAGGGGGAGAGAGAGAGTGGGAGATAGAGAGGGGAGAGAGAGAGAGACGGAGGGAGAGTGGGGAGAGGGAAGATTGAGAGGGGAGCGAGGGAGAGAGTGGGAGAGAGAGAAGAGAGAGAGGGGGCAGATAGTGAGAGGGGCAGAGACAGAGGTGGAGAGGGGGAGAGAGAGAGGGAGGGAGAGAGAGATAGAGAGAGAGCTAGCGAGAGATTTAAAGAGAGAGGGAGAGAGAGAGATGGGGATCGAGAGGGGGTTGAGAGAGATAGGAGAGAGATGGGGAGAGGGGGAGAGGTGAAGAGAGATGCGGAGAGAGAGAGACGGGAGAGAGAGACGGACAGAGAGAGAGACGGTGAGAGAGAGATGGGAAGAGAGTAGGGGGAGATATATAGAGAGGGGAGAGAGAGATAAATGGGTGAGAGCGGGGGAGAGAGAGAGGCGGCGAGAGAGACACAGGAAGAGAGAGAGGGGAGAGGGAGGGGAGAGAGAGGGGGGGAGTGAGAGAGGAGATAGAGAGGGGAGAGAGGGAGACAGAGAGAGAGAGGGGGGAGCGAGGGGAAGGAAGAGAGGGGGAGAGAGAAGGGGAGAGAGGGGTAGAGAGAGAGGGGAAGAGAGAGAGGGGGAGAGAGAGAGAGGGGGGGGAGTGAGGGGTAGGGAGAGGCGATAGGAGAAGAGGAGAGAGATAGAGCGGGAAGGCAGATGGGGTGAGAGGTGGAGAGGGGAGAGAGAGGGGAAGAGAGGGAGGGGGAGAGAGGGGGGAGAGAAAGGGGGAGAGAGAGAGGGGGAGAGAGAGTGAGGGGGAGAGGGGAGAGAGAGGGAGAGAGAGTGAGGGGGAGAGGGGAGAGAGAGGGAGAGAGAGGGGGCAGATAGAGAAGGGGAGAGAGAGGGGGAGTGAGAAAGAGAGGGCGAGAGGATAGAGTGCCGGGTGAGGGAGAGGGGGGAGCAGAGAGAGAGAGAGGGAGGGAGAGTGGGTGGGAGAAGGGTGCACAGAGGGGAAGAGAGAGGGGGAGGAGAGAGGGAGAGATAGCGAAAGACGGGGAGAGATATGGAGAGTGGGGGTGGGGGAGAGAGAGAAATAGATAGAGAGAGAGAGAGAGGGAAAATATAGACGGAGAATGCTAGACAGAGAGTGAGAGAGAGAGTGAGGGGGAGAGATAGAGGGAGGGACAGTGAGGGAGAACGAGATAGATAGATAGAGAGAGACAGAGAGAGACAAAGGGGGGACAGAGGAGCCGCCGCCATCTTGGCTCCTGGGTCCCTGCGTCGTGACGTCATCGCGTCGACCTCCGCCCATAGTTTGCCGCCTACGTGACGTCAGCGCAATGCCCCCTGGGAATTGTAGTCTTCCATGTGACAATGAACCAGTTCCCCCCTCCCCCCTCATCACTGATGAAGGTTCCAATACGTCACCATCCCTTGTTCTCCACAGATACAGCCCAGTCCCGCTGAGTTACTCCAGCATTTTACACAATAGACAACAGGTGGTGGAGGAGGAGGAGGAGGCCATTCGGCCCTTCCAGCCAGCACCGCCATTCAATGTGATCATGGCTGATCATCCCCAATCAGTACCCCGTTCCTGCCTTCTCCCCATATCCCCTCTGCTATTTTTAAGAACCCTATCTAGCTCTCTCTTGAAAGCAACCAGAAAACCGGCCTCCACCGCCCTCTGAGGCAGAAAATTCCACACACTCACCACTCTCTGTGAGAAAAAGTGTTTCCACATCTCCGTTCTCAATGGCTTACTCCATAAACTGTGGCCCCTGGTTCTGGTTTCACCATGTTTCCTGCATCTAGCCTGTCCAACCCCTTAAGAATTTTGCAATTTTTATAAGATTCCACTTCAATCTTCTAAATTCCAGCGAGTACAAGCCGAGTCTATCCAGTCTATCCAGTCTTTCTTCATATGAAAGTCCTGCCATCCCAGGAATCAGTCTGGTGAACCTTCTCTGTACTCCCTCTACGGCAAGAATGTCTTTCCTCAGATTAGGAGACCAAATCTGTACGCAATACTCCAGGTGTGGTCTCACCAAGACCCTGTACAACTGCAGTAGAACTTCCCTGCTCTTATACTCAAATCCTTTTGCTATGAATGCTAACATACCATTCGCTATCTTCACTGCCTGCTGCACCTGCATGCCTACTTTCAATGACTGGTGTACCCAGGTCTCGTTGCATCTCCCGTTTTCCTAATCGGCCACCATTCAAATAATAGTCTACTTTCCTGTTTTTGCCACCAAAGACTTCACTGCTCCTCCAAGTGTAGAACTCGCTCTCCTCAGTTGTACTTCAAATATCTGCCAGGCCCTTTTGTATAGTTCTGGTCATCAGATTATGGAAATGATGTCCTATTGCCAGAGGCAGTGCGGAACAGATTCACCAGGATGTTATCTGGAATGGACAGCGTTAGTTTAGAAGACAGAGTCGATCGGGTGGGATTGGTCTCTTTGGAGCAAGAATACTGAGGGGCGACCTTACAGAGGCTTGTGAAATGATGTCAACTACAGCAGGATTGAGTAGATGGTGACAGTTATTTCCCAGGCTGGGAGAATCTAAACCCACACAACTACAGTTTATTGGAAAGGGGAAGGGTTTAAGGGAAGACTGATGGGCAGGCAGGTATTCCACACCAAAGGTGGAGCAATCTCTTCATAAGTGGTGGTGGGGGCAGATACCGTCACAGCAAATAAACAGCATTTGGACAGCCGTTTGTCTCGGATAGGAATGGAGGGATATGAGACAAATACACGTGAATGAGATCACTTGTAATCTCATTCACATCATAGGCATCTCGATCTGCATGGATGAATCGGGCCGAAGGGCCTGTTTCCCTGTTGTTCTCATGAACATTTGCACAGCACTGGAATCACCGGTTCCGTTATCACTCATGTGATCTGTCATCGACCTGCCCGCCAGCCCAGTTGTAATTCCTTCGTCTAAATCGTCAATAAATATTATAAGTATCTGGGGTCCCAGCACTAAGTCTTCCCACTAATTCCTGCCTGCCATTCTGAAAAGGACCCGTTCATTCCTACTCTTTGCTTCCTGTCTGCCAATCAGTTTTGTATCCATGTCAATACCCTTGTCCCAATACCATGTGTTCTAGTTTTGCACACTAATCTCTTTTGTGGGACCTTGTCAAAGGCTTTTTGAAAGTCTAGATCCACCACATCCACTGGCTCTCCCTTATCCATTCTACTTGTTACATCCTCAATAAATTCCAGAAGATTAGTCAAGCATGAATTCCCCTTCATAAATCCATGCTGACTTTGACCGATCCTATTACTACATTCCAAATGTTGTTACATCCTTAACAATCGACTGAGGCATCTTCCGCACTACCAACGTCAGGCTAACTGGTCTATAATTCCCTGTTTTCTCTTTCCCTCCTTTCTTAAAAAGTGGGCTTACATTCGCTACCCTCCTGTCCACCGGAACTGATCCAGAGTCTACAGAACATTGGAAAATAACCACTGATGCATCCACGATTTCGCGGACCACTCCTTGAGTACTCTGGGATGCAGACCATCAGGCCCTGGGGATTTATCTGCCTTCAGTCTCAACAGTTTGCATAACACCATTTCCTGGTGGACTAATGTGGATTTTCTTCAGTCCTTCCCGGTAGATCCTTGGTCCCCTAGTTGTTATGGGAGCTTGCTTGTGTGTCCCTTGGTGAAGACAGAACTAAATGTACCTGTTTTACATCTGGGGTTGTGGAATACGAGGGAGGCTCTCAGTATACAATGGCATGTAGTTCAGGTTCAGAAATGAGGATAATTAATATGTTAATAATTCTGATACTAGATCGCAACTGAACCGCAACCATTCGGCCCTTTGACCCAGCACCGCCATTCAATATGATCATGGCTGATCCTCCAAAATCATTCGACCGTTCTGGCTTTTCCCCCATATCCCTTGATTCCCTTAGCCCAAAGAGCAAAACGTAATTCTGTCTTGAAAACATTTGGTGAATTGGCCTCCACTGCCTTCTGTGGCAGAGAATTCCACACATTCACAGCTCTCTGCGTGAAAAAGTTTATCCTCATCACTGTCCTAAATGGCTTACCCCTTATTCTTAAACTGTGACCCCTGGTTCTGGACTCCCCAAATATCGGAACATTTTTCCTGCATCTAGCCTGTCCAATCCTCTAAGAATTTTATATGTTTACAGTATAAGAGCCCCCCTCATCGTTCTAACCTGCAGCGAATGCAAGAACAGTCGACCCATTCTTTCATCATATGTCAGTCCCGCCATCCCGGGAATTAACCTGGTGAACCCACGCTGCACTCCCTCATTGGCAAGAATGTCCTTCCTCAAATTAGGAGACCAAAATTGCACACATTCTCCAGGTGCAGTCTCACCGGGCCCTGTACGACTGCAGTAGAACCTCCTTGCTCCTAAACTCAAATCCTCTCGCAATGAAGGCTTTATTCCTTAGTGAAGACAGAACTAAAGTACTTATTTACGGGGGTTGTGGATATTACTAAAGCACGATAGATCGATTCTTGACTTCTACATGTATCAGAGGTTAAGGGGAGAAGGCTGGAGAATGGGACAAGGATGGAGAGATAGATCAGCCATGATTGAATGGTGGAGTAGACTTGATGGGCCGAATGGCCTAATTCTACTGCTATCACTGATGACCTTATGACATATCCTTCCTGTGCTCCATCCCGTTATTGGTCGTGATTCATCCCACCACAGTGTTGTCATTTGCAGACTTGTAGATGGAATTAGATCCACATTTGGCCTTGGTGTCATGTGTATAGGGAGTGTATTAGAGGACTGAGAACGCATCCTTGCGGGGCACCAGTGTTGATGATTATTGCGGATGAGATGCTGTCACCTATCTTCACCGATTGGAAGGGTCAGAATGTTTTAGATCCAGTGGTAGAGGGTGGAGCTGATTCCTAGTTCCAGCAGCTTGGAGATCAGTTTGGATGGGATTATGGTGGCAGAGCTATTACGGATAGATAGGATTCTAACGTGGGACAATTCCTAATGTACCAATTCTTGCTATTGAGGGAGTGCAGCGTAGGGTCACCAGGTTAATTCCCTGGATGGTGGGACTGACAAATGATGAAAGAATGGATCGACTGAGTTTATATTCACTGGAATTCAGATGAGAGGGGATCTTATGGAAACATGTAACATTGTTAAGGGATTGGACAGGCTTTGTTCCTGCATCTAGCCTGTCCAATCTCTTAAGAAGTGTACATGTTTCTATAAGATCCGCTCTCATCCGTATAAATTCCAGTGAACATAAACTCAGTCGATCCATTCTTTCATCATTTGTCAGTCCCACCATCCAGGGAATTAACCTGGTGAACCTACGCTGCACTCCCTCAATAGCAAGAATTGGTACGTTAGGAATTGGCCTACATTAGACTCCTATCTATCCACTATCTGACGTTGGGGGAGTCCAGAAGCAGTGGGGTCACAGTTTGAGAATAAATGATAGGCCATTTAGGACAGAGAACATGCAAACCTTTATCACCCAGAGAGTTGTGAATCTGTGGAATTCTCTGCCACAGACGGCATATTTCACTGTCTGTTTTCAAGAGAGAGTTAGATATAGTTCTTAGGGCTAACGGAATCAAGGCATATGGGGAGATAGTAGGAATGAGGTACTGATTGTGGATGATCAGCCATGATCATTTTGCATGGCGGTGCAGGCTGGAAGGGCTGAATGGCCTATCTCTGCACCTATTTCCTATGTTTCTATGCCACCTTGTGGTCTATGTATTCCAGAGATGGGTTTAGGGCCGGGAGATGGTCACTGCTGGAGACCGGCTGCGTTGATGAGCAAACTGTAATGGATCAAGGCTGGCTGGGATACTGGAGTTAATATGCTCCAACACCAGTCTCTCAAAGCACTTCATGATGGTGGATGTCAGAGCCACTGCCCTGTGCTTATTACGGCACATACCTTACTTGTGAATGGTAGTTTAAATCATGCTCCTCGTGAACTTGTACACCTCAATAAGGTCACACCTCATCCTCCCACTCTCCAAAGGAAAAGGCCCCAGATTATCCAACCTCTCCCCATATCAAGTCTGCCAGCCCAGGTAACATTCCTGGTGAATCTCGTTTGTAGCCTTTCCAATACAATGGCATCCTTCCTGTGGCTTGGTGACCAGAGTTGTGCACAGTACTCCAAGTGTGGTCTTACCAACGAGTTGTACAGATGTATCACGATGCCCCAACCTTTGTGCTCAGTCCGCTTGCCCATGAAGGCAAGTGTCTTCTTCACCACCCTGTCCACCTGACTCGCCACTTGTAGGGAACCTTGCATAGAGTCACACAGCACGGAAATAGACCCTTCAGCCCAACTTGCCCATTCTGACCAAGATGCCCCATCTACACTAGTCCCACCTGCCCGTGTTTGGCCCATGTCCCTCTCACACTCTCCTGTTCGTATCCTTGTCCAAATGTACTTCAACTGTTGATATGATACTTGCCTTAACTACCTCCTATGGCAGCTTGTTCCATCTACCCACCACCCTCTGTCTGGTGGAGAAACCGGAGCACCCGGAGAAAACCCACACAACACATGAAGAACATACAAACTCCACATAGACAGCACCCGAAGAGTGGATGGAACCGGGGTCAATGTGTAGTAATGGTAAACTACACCCTCAATAGAGATATCTATCTTTATTGGAATTAAATTTATGAACAAAGTATTATGAACATGAACATTCTGTCTGATGCAAACATATCGAGCGATGTCCCTTAAAACTTTAACAGTAACCAGGAGATACAAGAATTACAGATGCTGGTTCAAAATAAAGACACAGAGTGCTGGAGTATCTCAGCGCGTCAGGCAGCATCTCTGGAGAACATGGATATGTGGTGTTTTGGTTGGGACCCTTCTTCAAACTGATTGCGTTTTGGGGGGGGTGAGAAAGGTGGAGAGAGGGTCATGACAAACCTTGGTGAGTGGTGGGTGGATACAGGTGAAGGGGGTGTGGTTGATAAGCAGATGCTTAATGGTCAATGGGCATGGAGTCATACAGCATGGAAACAGGCCCTACGACCCAACTTGCCCACTCCAAACAACATGCTCCATCTACACTATGTCAACTGGCCCATTTTGCTCTACACCTATCCTATCCATGTACCTGCACAGATATATCTCATGTATTATGATAGTATCTGCCTTAACTACCTCCTCTGGCAGTTCGTTCCATATACACAACGCCCTTTGTGTAAATAGTCACTCCTCATGTTCCTATTAAATATTTCCCCCCTCACCTGATACCCATGTCCCTGGTCTTGATTTCCCTAATCTGGGCAATAGACTGTGTATTTACCTGACCTGTTGCTCTCATGATGTTCTACATCTCTATACGTTCACTCCTCACCCTCCTGCGCTCCAATGAATAATGTCCTAGCCTGCCCAATGTCCCTCTATAGCTCAGGCCCTCGTGTCCTGGCAACAGCCTGGTAAAACTTATCTGCACCATTTCCAGCTTGACAACATATTTCCTATGGCACGGTGACCAACTCTGAACACAATACTCTAACTGTGTTCTCATCAACGTCTTATACAACTGTAACATGACCTCCCAACTTCTACACAACACTCTGATGCAGGCCAATGTGCCAAATGCCTTTTTAATCACCATATCTACCCATCGTGCCACTTGCATGGAATTATGTAACTGCACTCGTAGATCCCTCTGTTCCACAGCACTTCCAAGAGCCCAACCATTCACTGTGTAGGTGCTGCCCTTATTAAACTTCACAAAATGCAACACCTTACATTTCTCTGTATTAAACTCCATCAGACATTCCTCAGCCCACCTGCCCAACCGATCAAGATCTTGCTGCAATTTCTCACAAACATTTTCAGTATCTACAATACCACCCAGTTTAGTGTCAGCTGCAAATTTGTAGCTCATGCTTTGTACGTTCTCACCACTAGTCACAGGCCTCCCGTCTGAAAAACAACCTTCCACCATCACCCTCTGCTTCCTTCCATGAAGCCAAGTTTCTATCCATTGAGCTATCTCTCCTTGGATCCCTTGCAATCTTACCTTCGAGAGCAGCCCACCATGTGGATGCTTGTAAAATACCTTTGCTCAAATCCACATATACCACGTCGACAGCTTTGTCATCATCAACGTTTTTGGTCACATCTTCAAGAAGCTCAATCAGGTTGGTGAGACACGATCTCCCACGTACAAATCTGTGCTGACTATCCCTAATCAGTCCTTGTCCATCTCAGTACATGTATATCTGATGTCACCTTCCTGTCGTACAGCTGTGCTTTATTGTACAACACTCTCAATGACTCTATCATTTACTGAGCTCATGACATAGCAAAGCATCACCTGAGACTTGTCACAGTTCCTCTGCTGTTCCTCAGCTGGCTTTTGGGAAACCTACAGAATCCCATCAGATTGAATGCACCTTTCCTATTGAATGCTCTGCCCATGTACCGAGGTACAGTGTCAAGCTTTGTTTGGCATGCTATATAATCAGATAAGGATATACTGAACATAAACACAATCAAGTCAAACTGGAGTACAACAGATGGAGCAAAGTGCAAGATACAGAGTGTAGAATATATCTCCCAGCATTGTAACACACCAGTTCCAAAGACAAAGTCTATGATAACATTGAACATTCATGTGTACAGGTACATGGATAGGACAGGTTTACAGGGATATGGGTCAAACACAGGCTGGTAGTACGAGTGTATGGGGCATGGGCATGGACAAGTTGGGCCAGAGGGCCTGTTTCCATGCTGTATGACTCTATGTCTGAAGCCCCCACCCCCTGCACCAGCTCCTGAGTCACCTACTGATCTGCACTGTCTTCCTCTTTCTTGTGTCTTGAACACGGGGCACAGGTAGTGCGATCTCGGCCATTGGGAATAGTTCAGATGAAATAAAGTGCACTATCCCTCTCTATGAAACACGGTAAACCTGTGTGTGAAGTTTGCGCCAGGTACAGCACTGACAAATAAACTGCTTTTAAACGGTGACCTGACAACTGTTTGGATATTTAGTCACCACTAAACTCTGGCCTTGAATCAGATGAATGAAACATCAACAGGTGTCCACATTTCTCAAAGATACAAATTAAGAGGAAAACATCATAGAATTGCCTGTCCAAAACATTGGTCATTTTTAATAACTGTCCCTGCTGCTCATTGAAGTGTGGATTTCACTTTCTACCGGTACCAGCTTTACACTGCATGATGGGAGATATGCTCTCTTGAATTACTTGATAAACAAGCACATCAATAAAGTATGTGTGTGTGTGTGGCAGCTTTCTCTGTACCGCTGTGTGGACAGCCAATGCAGAGGAGTTGGTCATTTACACTCAGACCGACCTTGCTGCCTGATCCGTGGGTTTGAAGTCACATCTACCTGTCGACTGGTCGGAAGTTGTTTGCAACAAAATAAACTACAGATTGAACACAGCCTGGCCTTGTGTTCACCGGCTGGAAATAATATTCCCACTGGACGAAGGATACAGCACCATTACTTAACTATCTCTTTCTCAGTTATGAAGCTACACTTTAATTTTCCACATTATGTGTTTTTCTTTCCATTGTATCCCGGAGAGAGGCAATTAGTATTTCTAACCACTGTTATTTAAGATGAAAACAACAAGTTAATGCATCTTCACGTGCCGTGTTTACCAGTGTGGATAGAGCAGCAAGATGGAGTTAGTGCTCATTACAGATGAGATTAATTATGGATACTGAACTTCAGTTAACCCTTTCTAGTCAAACATTTGAAATAACAACCAGTTGCCAGTTCCGTCCCACACTACCCAGAATAATACTTATTCCTAAAGCTGATAAAGATCCGGAAGACCCGGGATCATACAGAGCAATTGCACTTTTAAATACAGATCAGAAAATATTAACTAAAATACTAGCGCATAGATTATGTACAGTGATGAATAAATTAATACACCCTGACCAAACAGACTTTATTCAGAAACGGTACTCATATTATAATCTAAGAAGATTATTTAATATTATATATTCCAAGAGAATTATTAATGAAGATCTAGCAATAATCTCACTTGACGCTGAAAAAGCATTTGATCAGGTCGAATGGTCTTATTTATTTTCGGTGATGGAAAATATGCAGCTAGGGGAGAAATTCTGTACATGGATAAAACTGTTATATATAAATCCCACGGCTAGAATATTTACAAACCAAAGGTTGTCATCTAAATTTAGCCTATCTAGAGGTTGTAGACAAGGATGCCCGTTATCTCCATTATTATTTGCGCTTGCTATTGAGCCACTGGCAGAAAGAGTTAGGGGGCATCCGGAAATACATGGGTATAACACAAAGGACACAGTGAATAAAATCTCTCTATACGCAGATGATGTATTAATTTACATTACAAAACCAGAAATTAGTATTCCAAACTTATTAAAGCTAATAACCCAATTTGGTACACTTTCAGGATACAGAATAAATTGGAATAAAAGTGAAATTATGCCAATAAGGGAACATAACAAACAGATAATACAGCAATTTCCATTTAAAATAGTAAATGAAAAATTTAAATATCTAGGTATTTATGTAACGAAGATATATACATCATTATTTAAAGCAAATTTTCCCCCATTACTGAACAAACTACATAAGAATATTCAATACTGGAAAACACTTCCTATCTCAATGGTTGGCAAAATTAATGCCATAAAAATGATTTTTTTACCGCAAATATTATACCTTTTTCAGACAATTCCGATATATCTGGCAAAAAACTTAAAAAAAAAAACTGGACTCTATTGTTAATGATTTTATCTGGGATTATAAGATTCATAGGATAAATAAAAGACACTTGTGTAAATCAAAAATAAATGGAGGCTTGGTTTTACCCAACTTTTTGTTTTATTTCTGGGCAGTTAATATTAAAAATATGAATTTCTGGTTGGAAGAAATAGATCATCAACCAGACTGGTTAAAAATGGAAAAGGAAGATTGTTTACCTTTTGATATCGGTTCGATATTATTTGCTACGTCTAAATTAAACAAAAAAATTTATAGGGAAAACCCTATAATATTTAGTGCTATACAAATTTGGAAACAATTAAAAAAGACATTAAAATTAGATAACAACCAGTTGCCAGTTCCGTCGCACACTACCCAGATATATTTTCACCAGTGGCAACACTGACAACATTTGCCTTGTAGAAGGTTGGACATGTTTGCAGGTTACCTATCCATGTGCGACCATTGGACAAACTGCTGTAATAATAATGTTAAAAAGTGTGATTAACCGGGTTTGTCTTAAAATGAATCTGTTCTACGATCCCAGCGCAGAGATCCATGGCCAAGTGAGGAATATCTTACTGCACTATCTGTACAAACACACACACACCCTCCAGTTATAGAGTCATAGAGACATAGAGTCTCACAGCATCTTCAGCCCAGCCTGCCTGCCTGCCCACACCGGCCAACATGTCCCATCCCCATATTCCTATAAATGGCCTGTCGGTCTGTCTGTCCATGCACCTGTCTAAATGTTCCTTAAAGTTTGCCATAGTACTTTTTAGTTCGTACCATTATATAGTTACAAGGAGAGATAGCTGAATGGATTGAAATTTGGCTTCAGGGAAGGAAGCAGAGGGTGATGGTGGAAGGAAGGTTGCTTCTCAGACTGGAGGCCTGTGACTAGTGGTGTGCCTCAGTGTTCAGTGCTGGGCCCGTTACTGTTTGTCATCTACATCAATGATTTGGATGAGAACTTACAGAGCAAGTTTAGCAAGTTTGCAGATGATACAAAAGTGGGTGGTTTTGCAGATAGTGAAGATGGTTGTGATTAATTGCAGTAGGATCTTGATCGAATGGCCAAGTGTGCTGGGGAATGGTTGGGGGAATTTAATGCAGAGAATTGTGAGGTATTGCATTTTGGGAAGTCTAACATGGACGTCTAATGGAAGTCAATCCAATTTCTTAATTGTTGAGAAGGGGGTCCCGCAAGGTTCGTCCTTGGGACCACTCCTTTTCTCTATTTTCATAAACGACCTCCCCAATATATGTTCTGACTGTCAAATACAACTATATGCCGATGATGCGGTGCTATATACATCTAGTACTAACAAGTCTGAAATTGAAAGAACCCTTCAATCAGATCTTATCTCTGTTCAGAAATGGCTATTATTTAACAAATTAATTTTAAATAAAAATAAATCATGCAGTATGTTATTTGGTACCAGACAAGGCCTTGGTAATTCTGTAGATCTGACTATATCATTTAATGAAGGATCACCATTAGAACAAGTATTGAACTTCAAATATCTTGGTGTTTGGCTTGACCCAACGCTTTCATTTACGCAGCATAGTGAGACGATTACTAAAAAACTTAGCTGTAATCTAGCTATTCTTTACCGCCATATAAATTGTTTCACCTTTCAGATGAGAAAAAGAATTGTCTCTCAACTACTACTACCAACACTGGATTATGCTGATATTGTCTATCAGAATACATTTGATATACATCTTCAACCCCTTAATGTAGTTTATAATAGTCTTTGCAGATTTATTTTAAGGTGTCCATATACAACTCACCACTGTTCTATGTACGAAACTTTAAACTGATTATCCCCCCACGCTCGAAGATGCTACCACTTTTTCCAGTTCATCTTTAAATGCATCCATCTTAATTACCCTTCTTATTTAAAACAAGACCTATTACCATACACACCCTCATATTCACTAAGACATATTCAACAACCCTTCTTTTTCATTCCAAGAACGAACAAAGAAATTGGGAGACGTGCATTTAAATATAAAGCTCCTTCTGACTGGAACACTCTGCCTAGTACCATAAGAACTATTAGTTCATTTCGTCTATTTAAAAATACACTTTTACCATTTCTCATAAAACCATGTACCTGTTTCTAGTATTAGAGTATTGCATAGCGACTAACATTATACTGTTGTTATTATTGGATTTAAGTTAATTAACAATTGTTATAAACTATAACAAGTGGGGATGGAGGGGTTTGGGGTTTGGTGTGTGGGTAGGTGGGTCGATGAGAGCCTTTATGTATGTTATGTCTTGTGCTGTATGTTCTATGTTGGACCCCCTCGAAAACGACATGATTGTCCATCTCAAGGGGTTATCCATAAATAAACTTGTTGTTGTTGAACATGGGGAGGATCTACACAGTGAAGGGTAGGGCTCTAGGTACAATTGTAGAGCAGAGGGATCTTGGAGTGCAGGTGCACAGCTCCTTGAAGGTGGAATCACAGTTGCTGTAGATCGGATGGTCAAAAAAGCTTTTGGCACATTGGCCTTTACCTGGCAGTGTATTGAGTGTAGAGGTTGGGAGGTCATCTTGCAGTTGTATCAGATCTTAGTGAGGCCACATTTGGAGTATTGTGTTCAGTTCTGGGTACTGTGTTATTAGAAAGATGTTGCCAAACTAGAACCTTTACAGAGACATTTTACAAGGATGCAGCAGCCAGGGTCTGGCCTATGGGGAGTGGTTGAGTGGGCAGGGAACCTATTCCTTGAAGCACAGAAGGAAGAAGGGTGATCTTATAGTGTATAAGATCATGAGAGGTATATATTGGGTAGAAGCACAGATTCTCTTGCCCTGAATAGAAGAATCGAGGTACAGAGGACATAGATTTAAGGTGAAGGGGAAAATATTTAATAGGAAACTGAGGGATACCTTTTTCACACAAATGGTGGTGGATGTATGGAACAAGATGCCAGAGGAGGTAGTTGAGGCAGGGACTTACCTACCATTTATGACACAGTTTGATAGGTATGTGAATAGGATAGGTTTGAAGGGATTTGGACCAACTGCAGGCAGGTGGGACTAGAGTGGATGGGGCATGTTGTCCGGCGTGGGCAAGTTGGGCCGAAGGGCCTGTTTCCACACCGTATGATGATATGGGTACTGGGTTGAACCATCTCCTCTTGCAGCTGGTTCCACGCACCCACCACCCTTTGTGTGAAAATGACCCCTCTGGCTCCTATTCAATCTTCCCCCCCATCTTAAAGTTGTCCTCGGGATCTTGATTCCCCTAATCTGTGCGTCGACCCTATCTATATCTCTCAATATTTTAGTCACCTTGACAATATCATCCCTCATCCTCCTGTGCACCAAGAAATAAAACACTAGCCTGCTGAATCTGTTCTAGATCAGGCCCTCAAATCTTGGCAACATCCTCGTGAATCTTCTCTATGGCATTTCCACCTTGACACCATTTTACCGATACTAATGTGTCCAAAACTGAATACAACACTGTAAATGTGGTCTCACCAACGTCTTGTACATGTGCAACATGACCACGACATCTCTAGACTCAATGTTCTGACTGATGAAGGCCAATGTGACAAAAGCCTTTTTGACCACCCTATCTCCGTGTGATGCTACTCTCAACGTACTGTGTACCTGTCGTCTGAGATCCTTCTGCTCTTTAGTTAATTCACCTTTTTACCTTGGTTCCAGCTCATTGGTTCTGACACCTTATTACAGATGAGATTCATTATGGATACTGAATCTGCGTTAAAGTCCAACATTTGAAATAAAAATAACAACGTTTTTACCTCTCCCTCTAGATCAGGCCCTCGTGTCCTGGCAACATCCTTGTAAATCTTCTCTACGCCCTCAGACACAAAATGCTGGAGTTACTCAGCGGGTGGGTCAGGCAGCATCTCCGGTGAGAAGGAATGGTTGACGTTTCGGGTCAAGACCCTTCTTCATACTGACCCGCTGAGTTACTCCAGCATTTTGTGTCTACCTTCGGTTTAAACCAGCATCTGCAGTTCCTTCTTACACAGAGTGAGATTATAAGACTGGGTTTACTTTTTAACCACCTGTCTCACTCCCTGCCTCATCTCCCTCCCTACCTGTGTCATTGCTAGCAATATGGACTATGAGCTCTGGCTGCTCACCTCCCCCTTTCAGAATAGAAACATAGAAACATAGAACATATGCGCAGGACAAGGCCATTCGGGCCATGAGCCAGCACCGCCATTCAATATGATCATGGCTGATCATCCAAAATCTGTACCCCGTTCTTGCTTTCTCCCCATCTCCCTTGATTCCGTTAGTCCTAAGAGCTATGACTAACACTCTCTTGAATACATCTGGTGAATTGGCCTCCCCAGCCTTCTGTGGGAGAGAATTCCACAGATTCACAACTCTTTGGGTGGAAAAGGTTTTCCTCATCTCAGTCCTAAATGGCCTACCCCTTATTCTTAAACTGTGACATCTGGGTCTGGACTCCTCCAACATCGGGAACATTTTTCCTGCATCTAGACTGTCCAATCCCTTAAGAATTATTTATGAAGAATACAATATATAGTAAAAATCCAATTATTCATAGTACAATTAGAATTTGGAAACAAATAAAATTAACGTTAAAATTAAGAAGTCTATCACTTCTTTCACCTATAATGAATAACCCTGTGTTTAAACCTTCTATGATAGATAGAGCTGTTATAAATTGGGAAATAGTAGGAATTAAAACGTTTGGAGATATGTATGATAATGGAAGTTTTTTTACATTTCATCAATTACAACTTAAATACAACTTGAATAGTAATCAATATTTCAAATATTTTCAACTACGTGACTATGTGAAAAAGTATATACGAGAATATCAAAACATGTCTCCTGACCTATTAGATGGGATAATGAATATAAAAGCAGAATCAGCTAATTTAATATCATATCTATATAATTCCATTTTAAATATAGAAATTCCATCATCAGACGGGATTAGAAGAAAATGGGAACAGGAACTAGCTATAAAAATCTCGAAAGAGAGTTGGGATAAACATCTATTATATGTGCATAAATGTTCGATTAACGTAAGACATACTCTGATTCAATTTAAAATTTTACATAGATTATATTATTCAAAAGCTAAATTAAGTAAATTTTACCCAAATACCTCTGCTAACTGTGATAAATGCCTAGTCCAAGAATCAACGATAGCACATTATTTTGTTTTTTGTATAAAAGTTCAAAAATTTTGGAATGACATTTTTGAAATTTTCACTAAAGTATTTAAAAAAAAACTGAAACCGAATGCAGAACTGATTATTTTTGGAACAACAGAAGCAAGTTTGGAGCTGACTGCGTTTCAAAGGAGTTTTCTTAGTTATGGTTTAATAACGGCAAAAAAAATGATTTTGAAATTTTGGAAAAATGGCCCTACGCCAACAATAAAAATGTGGACTTCTAATATGTCGGAATTGTTACATTTAGAAGATATGAGATTCGTCCTAGCAGGTAAACAAGACCAATTACAAAAGATTTGGTCTCTATATATCGACTTATTACAAACATAGGGTGCAACAAAATGATGATAATAAATGGTTTTAGGACCTGGCGAGGGGGGAGTAAAGATAAGAAGTAGGTACATCCCTTTCATATTGTCCTATCTTATTTTCTTTTTTCTCTTTTTTTCTTTTCTTCCTTAACTACTTCTTGTGGTTTAGGTTCACAAGAGTGTTCCTGGACCACTTTCATCCACTCACTGACTATCTTTGCCAGCTCTTTCTATCCTTTTTTTCTATTAAAGTTGAAAAACAGAAGTGGTACAAGAACTGTATAAATTGATGTTATTGCAGATTACTGTAATGTAAAATACTTCTAATAATTTTTTTTTAAAATATGTATCTATAAGATCCCCTCTAATCCTTCTAAATGCCAGTGGATATAAGCCCAGTCGATCAATTTTTTCATCATATGTCAGTCGCGCCATCCCGGTAATTAAGCTGGTGAATCTACGCTGCATTACCTCTATATGAATAATGTCCTTACTCAAATTAGGGAGACCAAAACTGCACACAATACTCCAGGTGTGGTCTCACCAGCGCCCTGTACAACTGCAGTTGGACCTCCTTGCTCCTATACTGAAATCCTCTTGTTATGAAGGCCAACATGCCATTAGCTTTCTTCACTACCTGCTGTATCTGCCTTCTTGTTCTTACCACCAAAGTGGATAACCTCACATTTATCCACATTATACTGAATCTTCCATGCATCTGCCCACTCACCCACCCTATCCGTCAACCTGCAGCCTAATAACATCCTCCTCGCAGCACACACTGCCACCCAGCTTTGTGTCATATACAAACGGAGATGTTACATTTAATTCCTTTGACTACATTGTTAATATCTATTGTCAATAACTGGGGTCCCAGCACTGAGCCTTGCGGCACAAATGAAATCGTACGTGTCCGAAAAGGAGCAGGAAGAAGCCAAAGCTTATTAATTCCCACCCCTTATTCAACTGTTTATAATGATCTTATACAGATTTAGCAGCTATATGTACACCATATGTACACCAGCAGCTATATGTACACCATATGTACACCGCAGCTATATGTACACCATATGTACACCAGCAGCTATATGTACACCATATGTACACCACAGCTATCTGTACACCATACGTACACCAGCCGCTATATGTACACCATATGTACGCCAGCAGCTGTATGTACACCATATGTACACCAGCAGCTATATGTACACCATATGTACACCAGCAGCTATATGTACACCATATGTACACCAGCAGCTGTATGTACACCATATGTACACCAGCAGCTATATGTACACCAAATGATTTACATTTATACACTAATCAAATATTTACAAAGCCATACAAAAAAAGAGAGGAAAAAGAAAAAAGAAAAGAAAACCCCCTGATAAACGATACAGTATCTCTTAGTCATATATACAACCCATCACCCTATAATAATAAGATTAAACGAGAACTTACCTAAGTTTGAAGTTTGATCTTTATTTTATGAGGAGTTACGTCGGTGATTACGTGAAGAACCCCGCCAGTGCGCCTGCGTGTCAATCTTCAAAGCAGCGGTGTGAAATCACAAAAAACAACAACCGAAGTAATATAGTCTCATAATAAAACGAGTAATACAAGAACTTCCATCTGACCTTTATGATAGAGGGTAGGGTCGTGGTGGGCACGTAATCACCTACGTAACTCCTCATAAAATAAAGATCAAACTTCAAACTTAGGTAAGTTCTCATTTAATCTTACTATTTTACTTCGGAGTCACGTGAGTGACTACGTGAAGATTTTAAAGCTTTTCATGCCATAGATCAATCCCGGCTTCTCACTGCATTGATTGACTCGGAACGAGAATAATCAATCATGCATTCATAATAACATTTGTACCACAAATGCAGTAATTCATTTCAATAATGAAATTAATCAGATCCCCTTTAAACCAGAGGAATTTACACAGAACTTAAAATAGTTTCTGCAAACAATCCCGCATTAACAATAGGCAGATGGTAAAAATGTTGAAACATCAACTCATTGGACCACCCGGCGACTGCGAGGATATGGTCGACGGGGACGTATTTTGCCCTGGCCGCCGACGTTTCTGCTGCCCTAGACGAGTGAGACGTAAAAACATAAGTGTTAATACCAGCAGCTGTTAAGACTTCTTTTATCCATCTGGAAATAGTCTGTATTGAAACTCTCTTGTGTGGTTTCTTGTGTGTGATCAACAACCCAGTTTCCGTATTTCTCAAATTCTTTGTGAACTCAATGTATTGTAACAAATATGTCTTAACACAGAGACAAGGATCATTTGGATATGCTGCTAGCATAATTTTAAATCCTATCACACCTGGCCTAATTTGCTTTAATAGGTCATAGATATAGAATGTAACCTTGTCTTCAGTTACTTTCATACTGTCTATTTGTAATTGTCCAAGTGTTTGCACTCGTTGTGCTGTCACGCATGCCAGAATACTTTCATACTGAGCTTGGCCAAAGGTAAAGACACACTTGGTGACCATTCACGAAGTAGTTTCAGTACCATACTTACATACCAGATTGTCATCTACCTAGGTTTCGGTGGTTTGGAATTAAAGATTCCTTACATTAGTCTGGAAACAATTGTTTCTTTCTGAATCCAGAACCAAATATGAGGACAATGCACTTCTGGCTGAATTAATTGCACTACAACTCAGACCTACATCATAATAAAGTTTTGACAGAAATTCTAAACATTTGAAATATCTGCAGTACTATATTGTGGGGGGATGATTTTTGTATGTAATTGTCTATGTTAGTCTGTGTTGAAGATGGCGGTTGGAGGGGAGAGTGGACGCTGGCGCGGTTTAGATGCCGCTGCTCTCTCCGCAAATTGTGTTTCTGATTTTCTTTTTTTGTGTCTTTGGAATGAATTCTGTCCTTAATTTGTATAATGATGATGTCTTTATAATTTATTTTATTCTGATTATATGTTTCTTATTTGTCAATTCTCTGTAAGGTGTCCTTGAGACCTCGGTATAAGGCACCCGTAAATAAAAGTTATTATTATTATTATTATTATTATTATATTCTACATTCTTTTGTACACAGAACTCTTCCCATTTCTTAATATAAGAAAGGTACTGTTTTTGAGTGCTCTTCCTCCAGGCTGCCGTAAGCATGTCCACAGTACGCTCAGACAGTCCTCGCCCCAAAAAAGGCCTTCTTAAAACCTGCAAATCAACAAATCCAAACGATCATATAATGGATGTTCTTCCCCTGTTACAGGGTGCAGCAATAAATTACTCCTTTTTGGGACTTTCATCAACATTTGTGTTGTTAATTCTGATATCAACGGATACCATGGCTGTGTAGGCCAATCTGGTACTACCAATACCCCTGAAACAGCATCTTGCCTGATTTTAAGCAAACACTGGCTTATGAGGCACAAAAATGGAAATATATATGAAAACATACCACCCCAATGTAGCGAGAAAGAATCAATCGCCACTGCTCCTGGATCTGATTCCCATGAGACATAACTCGATAGCTGATGATTCAGTCTAGATGCAAACAAGTCAATGTCGGGCATTCCAAATCTGATTACTATATCATTGAATACCTCTCGATTCAACATCCATTCTTATTATCATTGAACTTTCGTGACCTGGTGTCTGCTATCGTGTTCATTCTACCTGGTAGATAGATAGCTGAAATCCAAATGTTCTTTTCAATACACCCAGACCAAAGTTGATCAGCCATTTTGTCACATGACCCCGACTTGATTCCATCCATATCATTAATATAGGCAACTGCTGTTGTGTTTATCAATTTGAACTTGAACATGCCTTTTAGTTGTGTTAGAACAATAACCTTGGAGTCCATTGAAACATCCTAAAACTCCAAATAGTTAACTCCCCATGTCTGCAGTAACAATGACTCTTCCTGATTCCATCTGCCTCTGCAGCTAGATGCTAAGTCAGTTGCACCCCATCCTAGTGCACTGGCATCAGTTTGTAATATCATGGAAGGTTGTTCAATCAGCACTTTGCTGGAACTGCTTGAGACATGTAGAATCCACCACTGCAGATCAGAAACAGCATTTGTTGTTAGTTGCATGGTTCTATCAAAATGACCAACATGCATTCTCAGTGCCTGTTCTTTAACTCTCTGCAGCTCTTGATAATGTAATGGTCCGTATTGGACTGCTGGGAATGCTGCTACTAATTTTCCCAGTACTCGAGCCACCTGTCTGATTGAGGGTTTTTGCTCGTTTAACAGATTACCGCAATCTTTAATCAACTCCACCCTTTTTTCACTGGGCAAAGTAATTTTCATTTGGACTGAATCAATTGTGAACCCCAAATAATCAATCGAGGTACATGGTGTTAACCTTGATTTCTTTGGATGAATTAGAAACCCCAAACTTTCAAAAGTTGATTTCACAATTGCAACAGATGCTTCTGTTGACTGTTTTGTCCTTCCTATAATCAGGACATCATCCAAAATATGCCATTAGTACATGCCCCTGGCTTCTCAGCAACCCCAGAATTGGTTTTAATAATTTTGTGAATATTCTGGGAGCGGACGTTAACCCATTAGGCAAAGCTTTGAACTGCCATAACTGGTTCATCCATGTAAATTTAAGATACTGAATAATATGTATCTTTTAAATCTATAGTTGCCATATGACATGTTTCTGAAATAAGTTGTTTGGCAGTCACAAATGTCTCCCTTTTAAAATGTTTAAATTAAACAAAAGGATTCAGACTTGTCAAGTCTAGAATAATCCTACATCCTCCATCCTTTTTTGATTGAGGGAATATATTTGACACAAATTGGTGAATTTGGTAGACTGATTCTTCAATAACACCTTTTATATATAGGGTTTGAAAAGCAGCTTGAACCTCCATCACTTCTTTTTGTGCAAACCATATGACAATTACAGCAGGGAAACAGTCCATCTCGGCCCTTCAAGTCCATGCCGAAGAAGTGGAGAGTTCTGCTAGGAACATGCTGGACAAGCAAATCATAATTTGGATTGAATTCAATTCAAAATCCTTGTATACTATTCAGAATTACCACATCTGAAGTAATCTTCTTCCAATTGTTATAGAAGAGACATAATCTGCCTCCAACGTTTGGACTTAATCCGGTTTAGTATGTTCCCATGAGAACCAGGTCCACCTACCTCTTGAGTCATTTGAGTACTCTGGGATCCCTGGATTCTCCCGGAAGCACCCCCACTGGTTCTTGCTCCCGCTGCAGGCCGCCAGCTACGTCCCTGCGTTAATGAGCGACTTGGTCCTGGTCCAGGATCCGTATGACGTCTGAAAGGATACCTCCTCTTTACAGACTTTACAACCATTGATGTTTTCATCAATCCTGTTTTCGCTTCATCTTCCAACTCTTTAACACGTCTCCCGAGATCTCTCCAAAGAGTAAGTTGGGTAATTGTACATTACTTGGTTTGCAGAGTGCTGCGAATTTCGGATTCATAGTAGGCCGTATAGCACCTTTCCTCAGACAATTGATCTCGAAGTGGGTGCTGCATAGCAACCCCAGTGCTTCCTGATGCAACTCCGTCATCTCTTGGCTTTTATTCGCTACTCTGGCAAAAGCAGTTATTCCAGAACCCAGCAGCTTTAATATTCTCTGCAATTTCAATTCTTGAGTTCTCATAGTCATACTCATATTTTCTTGCATTCTCATCCATTTCCTACTGTTCCAGCTGATGGGAAACCAAGTAATTTATTAGGGAGGCCAATTCTCTTCTAATGGCTCTCCTGACCCTGACGGGGCAGCGAATCGTACTGCCAGGGGTGGAACATCTGTACATCACGTACATCACGGCTACTGTGACAAATCACGTACAGTATCAGCTTGTACAGCCTCACCGTCAGAATCGGGGTCTGAAATCTCATGACCTATGGCACGCCCCTCATCCCTGAGGGTGCATTCTATCAGCCCTGTACCAGGAGCTGTTTAAGCTGCATCCAGCAGCTTGGATTTCAGTACACTCTTACCTGAGTGTGCTTTGCTCCAACAGCCTATGTAGCAGGCTTTCCATTTAGGCAATACGCTTAAAAGCAGTATCTAGCCCTGGAGCTTCTACCATTTCCATTTCCTGGGACTCCTCCTCCGTGGCCTGTTTCGATTCGAACTTGGCCTTGCGCCCGACACGCGCTGACTGCCCCAGGTCCACAGTCGCTACGCTCACCGCTGGCGACTGTACCAGGGTTAGAGGCGGTTGGTCGCTAACCGCAGACTCCCGACTCTCCCGACTTTCCCGACTTTCTGTCGGCTGAGTTGCTCGCCTCTTCCCCCTGCTCATTTTTTCCATGGCGTCTGTGGAAAAAATCCCCACAGACCCACAGTAAACGGACCTGAAAATACTGACCATTTTTTTTACTTACCTTGTAGTTAAAAAACTACAAATCCATTAGACGGACTGGCGGGGTTCTTCACGTAGTCACTCACGTGACTCCGAACTAAAATTACCCTTCCCAATACAATCAGTATAACAAATATCCCACTCACAATCACCTATCCTCATCCCAATACCCTTTAACAAAGTGTTTTTGTACATCTGTTTAAAGTGAATCATGTTTGTGCTAAGTTTTATCTCCTGTTCAAAACCATTCCACAAATTCACCCCACAGATTGCTATGTACATACTTTTAAGAGTTGTTCTGACATTGAGTTTTTTTAAATTAAGTTCCCCTCTCAAATTATACCCTCCCTGTCTTTCCATAAACAGTTTTTGTATATTTCCTGGAAGTAAATTATTTCTTGCTTTGTACATGATTTGTGCAGTTTTAAATTTAACCAGATCGGTGAACTTCAGTGTGTGTGACTTTAAGAATAATAAATTGGTATGTTCAAGATATCCAACGTTATTGATAATTCTTATTGCTCTTTTTTGTAATGTACATAACGGCTGTAGGTTGGTTTTGTAGGTGTTACCCCATATCTCCACACAGTAACTCAGATATGGAAATATGAGTGTATTATACAGAGTATGTAATGATTTATGGTCCAGAATGTGTCTTGATTTTCCCAATATTGCTATAGACTTTGCCAGTTTTGCTTTGACGTGGTTTATATGTGGTTTCCAGCAGATTTTGTGGTCTAAGATCACACCAAGAAATCTATTTTCATATACTCTTTCTATACTTATGTTATCTATTTTCAATTGTACTTGAGGGGTTGTTTTATGTTTTCCAAATAGCATCATCTTTGTTTTGCTTAAAGTTAAAGACAATTGGTTGACATCAAACCACTGTTTTAATTTATTCATTTCTGATGTGATGACCTCCAAAAGCTGCTTCACATTGTCACCGGAACAAAAAATATTCATATCATCGTATTTTGGACACCATATCTGAGGAAGGATAGGGTGGCTCTGGAGTGGGTCCAGAGGAGGTTTACAAGAATGATCCCAGGAATGAGTAGGTTAACCTATGATGAGCGTTTGTCGGCACTGGGCCTGTACTCGCTGGAGTTTAGAAGAATGAGGCGGGACCTCATTGAAACGTATGTGTGTGTGTGAGTGTGTGTGTGTGTGTGTGTGTGTGTGAATGTGTGTGTGTGTGTGTGTCTGTGTGTGTGTCTGTGTGTGTGTGTCTGTGTGTGTGTGTCAATGTGTGTGTCTGTGTGTGTGTTTGTGTGTGTGAGTGTGTGTGTGTGAATGTGTGTGTGTGTGTCTGTGTGTGTGTGAATGTGTGTGTGTGTGTGTGCGTGTGGGTGTGTGTGTGTGTGAATGTGTGTGTGTGTGTGTGTGTGTGTGTGTGTGTGAATGTGTGTATGTATGTGCGTGTGTATGTGTGTGTGTGTGAATGTGTGTGTGTGAATGTGTGTGTGTGTGAATGTGTGTGTGTGTGTGTGTGTGTGTGTGTGTGTATGTGTGTGTGAATGTGTGTGTGTATGTGTGTGTGTGTGAATGTGTGTGTGAATGTGTGTGTGAACGTGTGTGTGAATGTGTGTGTGTGTGTGTGAATGTGTGTGTATGTGTGTGTGTGTATGTGAATGTGTGTGTGTGCGAATGTGTGTGTGTATGTGTGTGTGTGTGTGTGTGCGTGTGTGTGAATATGTGTATGTGTGTGTTATGTGTGTGTGTGAATGTGTATGTGTGTTATATGTGTGTGTGTGTTTGTGTGAATGTGTGTGTGTGTGTGTGTGTGTTTGTGTGCGAGTGAGTGTGTGTGTGTGTGTTTGTGTGTGCGTGAATGTGTGTGTGTGTGTGTGTGTGTGTGTGTGTGTGAATGTGTGTGTGTGTGTGTGAATGTGTGTGTGAATGTGTGAATGTGTGTGTGTGTGTGTGTGTGTGTGAGTGTGTGTTTGTGTGTGAGTGAGTGTGTGTGTGTGTGTGTGTGTGTTTGTGTGAATGTGTGTGCGTGAATGTGTGTGTGTGTGTGAATGTGTGTGTGTGAATGTGTGTGTGTGTGTGTGTGTGAATGTGTGTGTGTGTGTGTGTGTGTGTGTGTGTGTGAATGCGTGTGAATGTGTGTGTGTGTGTCAGATGCTCTACATCGGTGAGACCAAGCGTAGGCTTGGCGATCGCTTCGCCCAACACCTCCGCTCAGTTCGCATTAACCAACCTGATCTCCCGGTGGCTCAGCACTTCAACTCCGCCTCCCATTCCCAATTCGACCTTTCTGTCCACGGCCTCCTCCATGGCCACAGTGAGGCCCACCGCAAATTGGAGGGGCAGCATCTCATATTTCGCTTGGGTAGTTTACACCCCAGCGGTATGAACATTGACTTCTCCAATTTCAGGTAGTCCCTGCTTTCTCTCTCCTTCCCCTCCCCTTCCCAGCTCTCCCACAGCCCAGTATCTCCCCCCCCACACCCACATCAGTGTGAAGAAGGTCGCCTATTTCCTTCACTCCATAGATGCTGCCACACCCGCTGAGTTCCTCCAGCACTTTTGTCTACCGTCAGTTAACATACTGATTGTCCTGACCTTAGCTCATTGCAGCACTCAGAAACCACCAGCAGCAAACCACTAGTGAGCACAGGTACCTTCATTATCCATGTATCCCGTTGGGCCAGGTTGCCATCTAGTGTCAGAATTATTCACATATTAATTATCCGTACCTTTTGTACCCGGTTATGTACGGAGCCAAGAAGTCTCGACCTTTGTGTAATATAAAGTATAGATTCTATCATTTACATATCAATCCACCTCACCCTTGTACTTCCTTACTCATTCTCTTTTTGGTGGAAAATGCTCTGCTGTAGCAAATTAATTTTAGAGTTGGGGTCACAGCCCTTCACTGTGACACTTCTCTCCTTGTGCCAGTAAACTCACTGCTGACGGTGAATCAAGTCGTCCACGAGTCTTATTGAAGAGTTTGTCTTCCACACCCATGATGAGCGTTTGACCACACTGGGCCTGTACTCACTGCGGTTTAGAAGAATGAGGATGGGGGACCTCATTGAAACATAGAGAATTGAGAAAGACCTGGATAGAGTGGATGTGGAGAGGATGTTTCCACTAGTGGGGGAGTTTAGCACTAGAGGCGATAGGCTCAGAATAAAATGCCATGTTTTGGGAAAGATATGAGAAATATCTTTATTCAGACGGTGGTGAATTTGTGGAATTCTTTTCCACAATAGAGGCCAAGTCAGCGGATATTACTAAGGCAGAGATGGATAGATTCTTGATTTGTACAGGTGTCAGAGGTTAGGGGGTGAAGGCAGGAGAATGGGGCAAGGAGGGAGAGATAGATCAGCCATGATTGAATGGTGGAGTAGACTTGATGGGCCGAATGGCCTAATTCTACTGCTATCACTGATGACCTTATGACATATCCTTCCTGTACTCCATCCCGTTATTGGTCGTGATTCATCCCACCACAGTGTTGTCATTTGCAAACTTGTAGATGGAATTAGATCAACATTTGGCCTTGGTGTCATGTGTATAGGGAGTGTATTAGAGGACTGAGAACGCATCCTTGCGGGGCACCAGTGTTGATGATTATTGTGGATGAGATGCTGTCACCTATCTTCACTGATTGGAAGGGTCAGAAAGTTGCAGATCCATTGGTAGAGGGTGGAGCTGATTCCTAGTTCCAGCAGCTTGGAGATCAGTTTGGATGGGATTATGGTGTTGAAGTCAGAGCTATAGCGGATAGATAGGAGTCTAACGTATGACAATTCCTAACGTAGCAATTCCTGCTATTGAGGGAGTGCAGCATAGGGTCACCAGGTTAGTCAAATCTGCTTAACCTTATCCGCTGCCTGGAGGATATAAAGTGTTGGATGGCCCAGAACTTCCTCCAACTAAACGAGAGTAAGTCTGAGGTCATCCTTCTCGGCCCCTCGGACTCAATCAAAATGATAGCAGGCAGCCTTGGAAGCCTTACCCCACTACTCAAACCTCACGTCAAAAACCTTGGCGTGATATTTGACTCAGCATTGAAATTTGACAAACAAGTCAATGCCGTGGTAAAAGCTAGCTTCTTCCAGCTTCGGACGATAGCTAAAATAAAACAATTCCTCAGTTTGATGACCTCGAAAAGATCATCCACTCATTTATCTCCTCCCGCCTAGATTACTGCAACTCCCTCTACACTGGCATCAGCTAATCTTCCCTGTCCCCCCCTGATCCTGGCCTCTCTCCACTGGCTCCCTGTGCAGTTCTGTATAACTTCAAGATCCTCCTTTATGTCTAAAAAGCCCTTAATGGGCTTGCCCCCACCTACATCAAAAGTCTGCTTACCCACCACACCACCTCCAGGTCCCTCAGATCGCCGACTTGGGGTTGCTGAATATCCCGCAGTCTAGCATAAGCTCAGGGGCGACAGCGCTTTTGCGGTTCAGCTCCTAGACTGTGAACCAGCATCCCTCTTCCCATCAGAACTACCCTCTCCATCGACTCCTTTAAGTCGAGACTTAAAACTCATCTCTACTCCCAAGCCTTTCTTGACGTCCTCTGAGCGAGTGCTATATGTATGTAGTGATGTTTGTATTTAATCTATGAACCACTGTTGGATAACGTTAGTATCTCCACCAATGTAAAGCACTTTGGCCAACGAGAGTTGTTTTTTAAATGTGCTATAGAAATAAAAGTGAGTTGACTTGACGACTTCATTCCCTGGATGGCTTGATTGACAAGTGATGAAAGAATGGGTCGACTGACTGGAAATTAGACGGATGAGAGTGGATCTTTTGGAAAGATATAAAATTCTTAAGGGATTGGACAGGCTAGATGCAGGAAATATGTTCCCGATGTTGGGGGAGGCCAGAAACAGGGGTCATGGTTTAAGAATAAGGGTCTGGCCATTTAGGACCGAGATGAGGAAACCCTTTTCACCCCGAGAGTTGTGAAGCTGTGGAATTGTCTGTTGCTGCAGAAGGCAGTGGAGGCCAACTCACTGGATGTTTCAAAGAGAGAGCGATGGGGAGGGGGGGGGGGCAGCAAGAAGGGGAGAGTGTGGGGAGGTGAAGGGGGAGGGGCAGATGGAGGGGGTGAGGGAGGGACTGAGGTGGTAAGGGAGTGTGAGAGGATGGTGCAGAGAAGGGGGGAGAGGGAGGAGGAGGAGGAGGGATGGGGGGGGACAGGAGGAGGGAGGGAGACCGACGAACGGATGGACGGGCAGAGAGGTGGACAGACTGTGGGTCAGGAGGGGCAGGTGGGGGCCTGAGGGACGGCACTGGCTGGGAGGAAGTGGCGGGGAGAGCGGAGGAGGGGCAGGGTCAGAGGGAGAGGAGTTGGAGGAGGGAGATAGGGTGGGGGAGAGGGGGGAGGAGGCGAAGGTGGAGAAGGGTAGGGTGGAGAGGAAGAGGGAGGGGAGGGAGAGGGTGGGGGAGGGGGAGGAGGGAGAGGGAGAGGGTGGGAGGAGAGGGAGGCAGGGGGATGGGGAGAGGGTGGGGGAGAGGACGCTAGAGGGAGAGGGGGGGGTGGGAGGGGAGGGAGGGGGAGGGGGAGGGGAGGGGAGGGGGAGGGGAGGGGGAGGGGAGGGGGAGGAGGGTAGGTGGAGAGGTCGGGCAAGGGACACGGAAGGGGGAGGTGGGTGAGGGAGAAAGGGAGGGGGGAGAGGGATTCGTACTCGCAGGTGTAGAGGGAGATGGAGATGGAGGAGGAGAGGGGGTAGAGGCAGGGGAGGGGGAGAGGGGAGGGGGAGAGAGAGGTGGGAGAGGGAGGTAGGAGGGGTGGGGGAGAGAGGGGGTGAGGGAGATGGAGATGGAGGGGAGAGGGGGGTAGAGGGATGGGAGGGGGGGAGAGGGAGAGGAGAGACGTGGGAGAGGGAGGTGAGAGAGGTGGGGGAGATGAGGGGGAGAGGTAGTGGGGAGAGGAGAGGCAGGCTAACTGTCTATGATGCCCTGGTTTTCTCTCTCCGTCCTTTCGTAAACTGTGACGTTACATTAGCTCCCCTCCAGTCCACGTGAACTGATCGGGGAAGTCTATAGAACATTGGACAATCATCACCAATGGCATCCACGATTTCTAGGGCCACCTCCTTGAGTACTCTGTGATGCAGGCCATAAGGCCCTGGGGATCTATCTGCCTTCAGTGTCAACAGTTTACCTACATTTTCCTGACTAGAAAGATAGAAATAAAGAACCATAGAAAATAGGTGCAGGAGTAGGCCATTCGGCCCTTGAGTCAGAATGGCCATTCAATACAATCGGCTGATCATCCAAAACCAGTACCCGTTCCTGCTTTTTTCCCCCATATCCCTTGATTCCCTCAGCCTAAGAGCTAAATCTAACAGAATATTGAAAACATCCAGTGGTTTCACATCCACTGCTGTGGCAGAGATTCCACACTGCCTGCTGTACCTGCATGCGTACTTTCAGTGGCTGATGTATAAACACACCCAGGTCTCGTTGCACCCCCGCTTGTCCAAATCTGACACCATTCAGATAATTAATCTGCCTTCCTGTTCCTGCCACCAAAGTGGAATAACCTCACATTGATCCACATATACTGCATCTGCCATGCTTCAGCCACTCACCACCCCATCCAAGTCCCCTGCAGCATCATAGCAATCCTCCTCGCAGCTCACATTGCCGCATAGCTATAGTATGTGTCATCCGCATACGTAGAGATGTTACATTTAATTCCCTCATCTAAATCGTCATTTACATAGTTCCCTCATCTAACTCGTTATTTAATTCCCTCGTCTAACTGTGTATTTACCTGATCTATTCCTCTCATGATTTTGTACATCTCTATTAATTCACTCCTCACCCTCCTGCGCTCCAAGGATATGTCCTGTCCTGCCCAATCTCCCTCTATAGCTCAGACCCTCGTATCCTAGCAACAGCCTCGTTATCTTCTCTACACCCTTTCCAGTTGACAACATATTGCACGTGAGCAAAACTGAACACAATACTCTAAAGTTGTACTCGCTTGTACTCACTAGCATTTAGAAGATTCAGAAGATTGAGAAGATTACAGAAACTTACAAAATTCTTAAGGGGTTGGACAGGCTAGATGCAGGAAGATTGTTCCCAATGTTGGGGAAGTCCAGAATAAAGGGGTCACAGTATAAGGATAAGGGGGAAGTCTATTAGGACCGAGATGAAAAACCTTTTTCACACAGAGAGGTGAATCTGTGGAATTCTCTGCCACAGAAGGTAGTTGAGGCCAGTTCATTGGCTATATTTAAGAGGGAGTTAGATGTGGCCCTTGTGGCTAAAGGGATCAGGGGTATGGAGAGAAGGCAGGTACAGGATACTGAGTTGGATGATCAGCCATGATCATATTGAATGGGCATATCGAAGGGCCGAATGGCCTACTCCTGCACCTATTTTCTATGTTTTCTATGTTCCTCAGCTGGCTTTTGGGAAACCTACAGAATCCGGTCAGAATGAATGCACCTTTCCTATTGAATGCTCTGCCCATGTACGAGGTACAGTGTCAAGCTTTGTTTTGCATGCTATATAATCAGATAAGTCTATACAAGCAAACTCAATGCTAGCTTTCTTTCAAGAGGGCTTGTATTCAAAAACAGGGATGTAACGTTAAGTCTCTATAAGGCTCTGGTCAGGCCACATTTGGAATATTTTGAGCAATTTTGGGCACCATATCTGAGGAAGGATGTGCTGGCTCTGGAGAGCGTTCAGATGAGCTTTACAAGAATGATCCCAGGAATGAGTAGGTTAATCTATGATCAGTGTTTATCCGCTGGGCCTGTACTCGCTGGAGTTTAGATAAAATAAGTGGCAACACATTGAAACGTACAGAATAATGAACGGCTTGGATAGAGTGGATGGGGACAGGATGTTTCCACTAGTGGAAGAGTTTAGGACTAGATGTCATAGCCTCAGAATTAAAGGACGTTCATTTAGGAATGTATTGAGAATAAATATATTTAGTCAAGAGGGAGGTGAATCTGTGATTTATTTTGCCACAGAAGGCTGTGGAGGCCGTCAGTGGATATATTTAAGGCAGCGATAGATAGATTCTTGATTAGCACAGATGTCAGAGGATACGGGAATAAGGCAGAAGAAAGACTTGCTGGGCCGAAAGGCCTAATTCTACTGCTATTATTATGACCTTATTATAATCAAGTCAATTTCAAGGACAATATGTGGAGTAAAGTGCAAGATACAGATTGCAGAATGTATCTCTCAGCATTGTAACATCAGTGCCAAAGATGCAGTCTATGGGAACATTGAACATTCATGTGTAATTCACCCCCTGCACCAGCTCCTGAGTCACCTACTGATCTGCACTGTCTTCCTCTTTCTTGTCTATTGAACAAGGGGCACAGGTAGTGCGATCCCTTATCTCCGTGTCTCCCTCACCCTCACTCTCTGTCGAAAAGGGGCTTGTCGCTGAGTTACTCCAGTATTTTGTGTCCACCTTCGGTTTAACCAGCATCTGCAGTCCTTCTTACACAGAGTGAGATTATAAGACTGGAGTTACTTTTTAACCACCTGTAAGGGTGTAGAGAAGATTAACGAGGCTGTTGCTAGGATACGCGGGTCTGAGCTATAGAGGGAGATTGGGCAGGACAGGACATTATTCCTTGGAGCGCAGGAGGGTGAGGAGGGATTATAGAGATGTACAAAATCATGAGAGGAATAGATCAGGTAAATACACAGTTAGACGAGGGAATTAAATAACGAGTTAGATGAGGGAACTATGTAATGACAGATTTAGATGAGGAATTAAATGTAACATCTTTACGTTTGGCGGATGACACATACTATAGCTATGTGGCAATGTGAGCTGCGAGGAGGATGCTATGATGCTGCAGGGTTTGACTTGGATAGGTTGGGTGATTGGGCTGAAG
>JAXLNO010002970.1:0-24977 GCA_038087875.1 Malacoraja senta
CTCCAAATTTTTAGAAAGGACAGAAACTCGCATGGAGGCGGTGTCTTCATCGGAGTTAACAATACAATTCCTTGTTTTGAAAGAACAGACTTAGACAGCGACTCTGAACAAATCTGGTGTCAAGCTACACTCGAGGGTCAGTCGTTACAGATCAGAAGCTTTTACCGACCACCTGACATGAAATGGGAGCCTCTTTTAGATCTTGGATCAAACATCTCCAAAATTAACGCCTCGTCACGTTCTCCACATCATCCTGGGGGGCGAGTTCAATATCACAGGTATAGATTGGTCTGACGGCATACAAAGCGAACCAAAAGGGGCTCTCCAGGAAGCCCTAGCTGACCTTACTCTGGAAAATTACCTGTCCCAAAATGTCACATTCCCTAACAGACGTGATGAGACAAGTGGCACCGAAAATACTCTAGATTTATTGTTCACTTCTCACCCAGATTTAATTTCGGAAATTTCATCGTGTGCTGGGATTAGCGATCATTATATTATCCAAGCAAAACTGCACATAAAGCTTAAAGTTCCTTCAAAACCACCGCATAAAATTTCCCTCTGGAAAAAAGTGAACAGCGAGGAATTTAAAGTCTTAGCAAAAAAAACTGGGAAAAGATTTCTTCAACTTGCAACCAGATAAAAGATCCGTAAAAGACAACTGGGTGTGGCTGAGAAACACTTTAAATAATATTGTTACAAATCATGTTGCTCAAAAACTCATTATGGGCCATATGAGTCCTCCTTGGTTTTCGGCAAAACTGAAACGTCTCTGCAGTAAGAAAGAGAAGTTTTATATCCGTGCCAAAAAAGGGGTACAAAACTGGACTGGGACAATTTTACTACAGTGCGAAAGCAAGTCGATCGTGCTATTAGGAGTGCTCATAGACAACATGTTTCTTCTATTCTTGGGGGAGAGCAACCCAAGGCTTTTTGGAGATATGTGAAATCCAGACGGAAAGACAACACTGGTGTCCAGATGCTTAAAGTGAACAACTGTCTGATCACTGAGGACCAGGAGAAAGCAGAAGCTCTTGCAAACCAATTTCAACACGTTTTCACCCGGGAAGATATGGAGCCTTCATCATTTCCAGTTCTACCGCCCAGCCCGTATGCTGATATGCCTGCTATTAAAATTGAGGTTGAAGGTGTCAAGAAGTTATTGCTCAACATCAATACCACAAAAGCAATTGGACCAGATCAGATACAGAATCAAGCCCTCAAGATTGCGGCCGAAGAACTGGCTCCAGTTTTGCAGTTCATTTTCCAACAATCACTTGACTCAGGTGATGTTTCGCTGGATTGGAGGAAGGCTAACATCACTCCTCTCTTTAAGAAGGGTTCAACCACCAACCCAGCGAATTATCGTCCTGTTTCATTAACAAGTACTTGCTGCAAATTGCTGGAGCATTTAATTGATAGTAATCTGATGCGACACATGAGCAAACATAACATTCTTGCTGACAACCAACATGCATTTAGGAGGCATAGATCATGTGAGTCTCAGCTTATCCTGATGACAAATGACCTGGCCAAGCACCTTGATGGGAACGTCATCACGGATTTAGTAGTGCTGGACTTTTCTAAAGCATTTGATGTCATCCCACACCAGAGACTGCTTCGGAAGCTTGACCTCTATGTTATTCGTTCCAACACGAAACGATGGATTTCCAGTTTCCTGACAAAACGTCTTCAGCGTGTGTGTGTGAACGGAAAGAGCTCCATTTGGCATCCAGTGTTGAGTGGTACACCTCAGGGCACAGTACTTGGCCCACATCTGTTCTTGCTTTACATAAATGACATCCATGAAAAAGTCGCAAGCACGACCAGAATATTCGCTGATGATTGTTTGCTGTACCGTCCAATTAAGTCAGCTGATGATGAAGATGCTCTCCAAAAGGATCTCGATACAATGGTTGAGTGGTCACAACAATGGGGCATGCAGTTCAACCCTTCCAAATGTGAAACCATGCATGTCACCAGAAAGAGGAATCCAGGCGAAACATCTTACAATATACTTGGTGCCACCCTTGAAGAATCCAAACAAACCAAGTATCTTGGCATCAAATTGCAGAATGATCTGCGCTGGAATGGTCAGACTTATCATGCAACGGTGAAAGCAGCAGGTGTCCTAAATTTTCTGAGGCGCAACTTTCATCATTGTTCAACTTCTGTCAAGGAGAAGCTATCCTTCACCCACGTTAGACCTCATTTGGAATACGCAGTTGCAGCATGGGACCCATACACAAATAAAAACATTTCTTCCATCGAACGTGTCCAAAGACAGGCAGCTTGATTTGTTACTAACACCTGTGAGAGAGAAGCGAGTGTTACCAAACTTCTGAATTCTCTGGGGTGGAACCCTCTCCAAGACAGATGTGAAGCTCACCGTTTGACCTGTTTTTACAAAATGTTAAATGGTCAGCTCGACATAGATTACAAGACCTACACCAAACCCAAACCAGTTAGGAGCAGACGAGGGCATTCAATCCAATTTGTGATTCCAGCAACCAAGACAGATGTGTACAGCAATTCGTTCTTCCCCGCACAATTAAAGCATAGTTACCCAAACAGATGCTGCTAAATTTAAGGTAGCTCTTTCTTCCCCAAAACACTTTCTGGCTTAAGTCCTCCCTCCACCACCTCCAGTTTAAATTCCATTTCGAATATTTTGGAGGACCAATAAACCAAGAACCAAGAAGATGCATGCTGAGACAGGTATTCTGCAGGGAGAAGATTATAACCTCAGGAAAAGTGCACTTTAGTCTGGCTGAAACATTCTTATTCAAGTGTAAGGAGCTGCCCATTGCCAAATGTAGATCTATACACTCCCAAGTTCTAAGAATGTGCATTAAGGGATTAATTGAAAGTTGGTATGGCTACCACAAATACTCTCTGAGAGGCAGATTTTTAAGATCCTCCTGCCACTGCAAATCAAGAGGCTACAATCTTATTATCTCATAATTTATGGAATCAATGTAAAATAAAAATTGGCTTATTGCTAAATGAAATCTTGTAAGTAATTGGAATTATGCTGTGAAAGATTATATATATTTTACTTTAATGAATAAGGTTTGTTTTGGGGAAATGTCACCAATGTTCCTACTTCAAATCCTAGTATTCATGTATGGCTTAGCTGTGATGCTTCCAAGTAATTGATAATTTGATTGTAGCCCAACAAAAGTTGGAAAAGCAGGTATTTTGAACATCTGAAATAAACTGCAGATGTTGGAAGTTGTGGATAAAAGCAGTTCTCTTGTAACAGCAAACCCTGATGCCCTGTTCATAATTTCTGGTGACTTCACTCAAACATACTTCAGGAATGTACTCCCCAAATATCGTCAGCAGGTCTCCGGTTACAGAGTGTTAACACCCTAGACTTCTGTGGCAACACCATCAAGTATGCCTATGCACTGCACAGGGCTCTTTTCCCCTGTTGCCAGCCGGGCAACCTCGGCAGCTTTTTAGGTTGCCAAATGACAGTTTAGGTGGTCATTTAAGACGGTTTGCATGACGCGCGCGATAATGTGCTCGGACGAAGTGCTTAATTACCAGTTGGAATTATGCTCAATGAAGCATTCACATATTATTTCTGCTTCAAATAAAGTCACAAACTAAACATATTCACCAATCAAGACATGATATATCCCACAATGGCATGCAGCAAAATTATAACACAGTATCTCAACTCTTTTTACACATTACAATTAATGCAATTTCTATTAGTTCTTTCCACTTCCAAACAAAAATGTGGTTGGATTATTCAGCGTATGATCAACATGTGTCAATAAATCCTGGGCCATGGTAACATATATGCTTAACCATGCACACTACAGATTGATGCAAGCATGTTTTCTGTGAAGGACTGAAAATTACCATGACATGGCCATAGCATGGGTCGGTATTGCTATTGGTACAGAAACACTCTCGCTTCCCACATAATTTATCCATAACAAAATATACAGGTTACAAGGAAATTTCCAAAGGCATTTTATGATAATAGCTGTTAAAACCGACTATACCCATCTGACAGGTTAAACATTACACTAACTGACAAGAGATGGCCAAAGCACGTTCAGATTAGATGTACGTGTTGTGAACAGCAATAAAGATACCCAGTTTGAACGCACCAGATTAAAAAAAAAATTGATAAACACTGATGTACGTGTTGTGAACAGCAATAAAGATACCCAGTTTGAACGCACCAGATTAAAAAAAATAATTGATAAACACTGTTTCCATCATTCCCACTTCAGAATTAATGTTAAAATTTCAACTGAAATATATCCTGACCAAATATGTGATGTATATGTTCGACTGTAGAAGTAAAACCTGTATAAATCCAACATATAGATGTGAATGTTGCTTATTAAATAACTACAATACTCCATATTAAGAGCATTGATTTGCCGTTTAAATGAATTCTGTAATAACGTGTCAACGGTAGCAGTGACAATCGAATACTGCGGTTTTAATGTTCCACGTGTTCACAATTTAATGAATCCATCTTTATGGACTAAAACAAATAATAACATTGGGAATTAAAACACATTTGATTGCATTCCGTTATCAAACATAGTCAATGTTCGCTCTGAAGACATTTCTAGCACAATAGGGTCAGGGAGGGGGGCGTGTGTGAATCAGTGCAGGTGGATAGCGGAATGGATGGATTGAGGCAGGTGAATTAGTACGTGTTGGTTGGAGTATGTAAAATTGTGAGGGGAGAGCACGGGGGATGTCAGTGGTGTTGAATGGGGGATCAGTACGGGATGGATGGCGGGGGATCAGTACAGGATGAATGGGGGGTCAGTACAGGATGAATGTGGGTAGACAAAAATGCTGGAGAAACTCAGCGGGTGAGGCAGCATCTATGGAGTGAAGGAAATAGGCAACGTTTCGGGTCGAGACCTTTCTTCAGACTGTTCCCCCCATTCTTCTTGAATGAGGGTATCAGTACAGGATGGATGGGGGGGGGGTCAGCGCAGGATGAAGGGAGGGGATCAGTACAGGATGAATGGGGGGGGGGTGAATAGTGTGGATCGGAGGGTCTGTGCAAGATGAATGGGGGATCACTACAGCATGAATGAGGGGATCAGTACAGAATGAATGGGCGGATTAGTACAGGATGAATGGGAAAATCAGTACAGGATGAATGGGTGGGTTCAAAAAAGATGAATAGGGGATCAGTAAAAGATGAAGGGGATCAGTACAGGATGAATGAGGGGATCAGTACAGGATGAATGGGGGGGATCAGTACAGGATGAATGGAAAAGTGCAGGATGGATGGGAAGGGGGGTAAGTACAGGATGAATTGGGGGACCAGTGTAGGATGGATGGGTGGGTGGCAGGAGAATCAATGCGAAGTGGATAGGGTGACCAGCGCAGGATGAATAGATGGGGGTGGGGTAGATGGGGAGGGAAGCACAGGGGATGTCAGTGAGGACTGAATAGACGCGGGAATGGGGATCAGTGCGGGATGGAGAGGAGGGGTCCCAGGATAGGGGGGGGGTGTGGAGGGGGGCATACAAGAGAGAGAAAGAGAGGGGAGATGGGGAGGAAGGAAGGTCAGCGCTCCTCGGACACGGACGGCATCATCGCCCCGCTGCCTTGGCCGTCCCTGTCCGCCGCCAAGTGCCGTCGCCAAAGGGGGAGGCGGTTGGGATCCCCTCACCACCGCCTCCCCTTCTCCGTCAGCCAACAGCAAGGTGCGGGGCCGAGTGGTGCAGCTGCTTCAGGCGGCGGAAGGAGGCCTCCCCTTCCCTCCATCCTCCCGGCCTCGGCGTGCGTGCGGGTTTGTTTTGAAAGCTATCAGGGCAGGCGGGGTGCGGGAGGAGATGGACCGCTGTCGCGGCCACTGCTGCCGCGGCCACTGCTGCCGCTGTTCGGGGCCCGTCATTCGCTCCGACCCTTCGTTACCACGTACCTAATATCTTTGCCCCGCAATACAGCCGCCGCCGACACGAAACGTCACGTTCCTTTTCTCCAGAGATGCTGCCTGACCCGTGAGTTACTCCAGTTTTTTGTGTCTATCTTTGGTATAAACCAGTATCTGCAGTGCCAAGCCGGGAAAAATGACTCGGCATTTAGGTTGCCCAGTGGCACTTTAGGTGGTCAATGGCACCCGGGCAACCGTTAATTTCGAGCCCTGCTGCATCTACTACCAAAAGGGTTGGTTTCTGCAATTTAGAGAAAGAAGTTAGGAGGCGGGGAGAAGAGAAGTAATCTACTATCATTTAACAGAAGGGGGATTTGTATTCTATTATTGTTTGATATTGCAATAGAATCTATGATTAATTCACAAACTTTATCATCTACACACACGCACACATCTATATTACTAAAAGTCTGATCTTGACCACTTCCTGTTGTTCTGTATATTGATTTTAGAAAAAACGCTGCCACTTACGGCTGTGATTTTTGGCCACCTTACTCAGAGTCTCCCTCCGCTGCGCAGGACAAGAGGATTTTTCCCATCGATGAAAAATAAAAGAGTTTTAAAGTGTTTTAAAAATGTTGAGATTCTCTCTCCTGAAAGCCACACCCCTTCCGGAGGGACTATAAAACCCAGAGGTGTTGAGTGCCTCAGTCAGTCTCTGCAAGATGGGGGAGCGAGAGTGTCACGTCTCTCAGTCTGGGCTGTGAATAACACTGAACACATGTCTACTAAACTGTGAGTGGTTTTACTGACCTGTCAGTGCCCTTAATGTGGTTTGAAAATATAGTTTGGAAATGCTAAAGCTGTGTTGCCTTTGGTTTGGAAATGCTAAAGCTGTGTTGCCTTTGGTTTGGAAATGCTAAAGCCGTGTTGCCTTTGGTTTGGAAATGCTAAAGCTGTGTTGCCTTTGGTTTGGAAATGCTAAAGCTGTGTTGCCTTTGATTTGGAAATGCTAAAGATATGTTGCCTTTGGTTTGGAAATGCTAAAGCTGTGTTGCCTTTGGTCTGAAAATGCTAAAGCTGTGTTGCCTTTGGTTTGGAAATGCTAAAGCTGTGTTGCCTAATTAAAGTTGCCTTGCCAAATTAAAGTTGCCTTGCCTTCTATATAATTAAAAGTCTAATCTTGACCACTTCCTATTTGCGCTTTATATTGATTTTAGAAAAAACGCTACCACGTACGGCTGTGATTTTTGGCCATCTTATTCAGAGTCCCCCTCCGCTCATCAGGTGCTGAGGATTTTTCCTATGAATGAAAAAGAGTTATTAGTGTTGGGCGGGGTGCGGGAGGAGATGGACCGCTGTCGCGGCCACTGCTGCCGCTGTTCGGGGCCCGTCATTCGCTCCGACCCTTTGTCACCACGTACCTAATATCTTTGCCCCGCAATACAGCCGCCGCCGACACGAAACGTCACGTTCCTTTTCTCCAGAGATGCTGCCTGACCCGTGAGTTACTCCAGTTTTTTGTGTCTATCTTTGGTATAAACCAGTATCTGCAGTGCCAAGCCGGGAAAAATGACTCGGCATTTAGGTTGCCCGGTGGCACTTTAGGTGGTCAATGGCACCCGGGCAACCGTTAATTTCGAGCCCTGCTGCATCTACTACCAAAAGGGTTGGTTTCTGCAATTTAGAGAAAGAAGTTAGGAGGCGGGGAGAAGAGAAGTAATCTACTATCATTTAACAGAAGGGGGATTTGTATTCTATTATTGTTTGATATTGCAATAGAATCTATGATTAATTCACAAACGTTATCATCTACACACACACACATCTATATTACTAAAAATCTGATCTTGACCATTTCCTGTTGTTCTGTATATTGATTTTAGAAAAAACGCTGCCACTTACGGCTGTTTTTTTTGGCCATCTTACTCAGAGTCCCCCTCCGCTGCGCAGGACAAGAGGATTTTTCCCATCGATGAAAAATAAAAGAGTTTTAAAGTGTTTAAAAAATGTTGAGATTCTCTCTCCTGAAAGCCACACCCCTTCCGGAGGGACTATAAAACCCAGAAGTGTTGAGTGCCTCAGTCAGTCTCTGCAAGATGGGGGAGCGAGAGTGTCACGTCTCTCAGTCTGGGCTGTGAATAACACTGAACACATGTCTACTAAACTGTGAGTGGTTTTACTGACCTGTCAGTGCCCTTAATGTGGTTTGAAAATATAGTTTGGAAATGCTAAAGCTGTGTTGCCTTTGGTTTGGAAATGCTAAAGCTGTGTTGCCTTTGGTTTGGAAATGCTAAAGCCGTGTTGCCTTTGGTTTGGAAATGCTAAAGCTGTGTTGCCTTTGGTTTGGAAATGCTAAAGCTGTGTTGCCTTTGATTTGGAAATGCTAAAGATATGTTGCCTTTGGTTTGGAAATGCTAAAGCTGTGTTGCCTTTGGTCTGAAAATGCTAAAGCTGTGTTGCCTTTGGTTTGGAAATGCTAAAGCTGTGTTGCCTAATTAAAGTTGCCTTGCCAAATTAAAGTTGCCTTGCCTTCTATATAATTAAAAGTCTAATCTTGACAACTTCCTATTTGCGCTTTATATTTATTTTAGAAAAAACGCTACCACGTACGGCTGTGATTTTTGGCCATCTTACTCAGAGCCCCCCTCCGCTCATCAGGTGCTGAGGATTTTTCCTATGAATGAAAAAGAGTTATTAGTGTTGGGTCCCATGTTCACATGGGAGGGCTGGTCCCCCAACGCAATATTCCACCTCTCCACCAATTCCAATATTGGTGGCCAGTGGGTGGGGGGGGGGGGCTTTCTGGAGCACTAGTATGGGTATTGTGGGCTGAAGGGACTGGTTTCCAGAGGGCTAGTATGGACATTGTGGGCCAAATGGATTATTGGGGTGGCAGCTCAGTCACTCACGCCTGATGAGCTGGCAGCTCACTCACGGCTGGTTGGCTAGCAGTTGACTCACGGCTATGCTTTGAAATTCCATTTCAAGCAGGGTGCAAGGCCACCAAATTCAAATGCAGTTTCCTACCATTTCAAGCAGCGTGCAAGGCCACCAAAAGCAAGTGCAGTTTCTTACCACTTCAAGCAGGGTGCAAGGCCACCAAATTCAATTGCAGTTTCATACCACTTCAAGCAGGGTGTAAGGCCACCAAATTCAGGTTCAGTTTCCTACCACTTCAAGCAGGGTGCAAGGCCACCAAATTCAATTGCCATTTCATACCACTTCAAGCAGGGTGCAAGGCCACCAAATTCAGGTGCAGTTTCCTACCACTTCAAGCAGGGTGCAAGGCCACCAAATTCAAGTGCAGTTTCCTACCACTTCAAGCAGGGTGCAAGGCCACCGAATTCAAGTGCAGTTTCCTACCACTTCAAGCAGCAAGGCCACCGAATTCAAGTGCAGTTTCCGACCGCTTCAAGCATGGTGCAAGGCCACCGAATTCAAGTGCAGTTTCATACCACTTCAAGCAGCGTGTAGGGCCACCAAACTCAAGTGCAGTTTCCTACCACTTCAAGTAGGGTGCAGGGCCACCAAACTCAAGGGCAGTTTCCTGCCACTTCAAGCCGGGTACATGGCCACCAAATTCAAATGCAGTTTCATGCCACTTCAAGCACGGAGCAAGGCCACAAAATTCAAGTGCAGTTTCATGCCACTTCATGCAGGGTGCAAGGCCACCAACTTCAAATGCAGTTTCATATAATTTCATGCAGATTGCAAGGCCAACATTTTCAAATGCTCATACAGAGTCGTGACCTCTCCCTCCCCCATCTTGCAGAGACTGAGCCACACCCACACTTCCGGGTTTTATAATCCCTCCCCCTCCCACCAGAAGGGGCGTGGCCTTCATGGCGTGATTGACAGGAGAGTGATTCTCAACATTTTTAAAACACTAATAACACTTTTATTTTTCATTGATGGGAACAATGCACCTGATGAGCGGAGGGGGACTGAGTAAGATGGCCAAAAATCACTGCCGTAAGTGGTAGCGTTTTATCTAAAATCAATATACAAGTTTAGACTTTTAATCATTTGCTTTATTTCAAACCAACCACCACCAACCATTTGCTGTGCTTTATTTCAAACCAACCACCACCAACCATTTGCTGTGCTTTATTTCAAACCAACCACCACCAACCATTTGCTGTGCTTTATTTCAAACCAACCACATTTTCATTTTCAAACCACATTAAGGGCACTCAAGGTCAGTAAAAGCACACTCACAGTTTAGTAGACATGTGTTCAGTGTTATTCACAGCTCAGACTGGGAGACGTGACCCTCTCGCTCCCCCATCTTGCAGAGACTGACTGAGGCACTCAACACTTCCGGGTTTTATAGTCCTTCCGGAAGGAGCGTGGCCTTCAGGAGAGAGAATCTCAACATTTTTTAAACACTAATAACTCTTTTATTTTTCATCGATGGGAAAAATCCTCTTGTCCTGCACAGCGGAGGGGGACTCTGAGTAAGATGGCCAAAAATCACAACCGTAAGTGGCAGCGTTTTTTCCCAAAATCAATATACAGAACAACAGGAAGTGGTCAAGATCAGAATTTTAGTAATATAGATATTCATGATTTTGTTTACTTCTACAGGTCTAAAATAAAAGAGCGTGGATTTTTTTCTCCATAATCATCATCAGTCCCCTCTTTGGGTGTCTCTGGATCATTGATTTTTTCTGCCAATTTTGGTTCCACACTTACAAAAAAATTGTTGAAACCACTAACCACATCATCCATTTTATTTATGGTCGTATCATTATCGATGAAATACTGAGGGTAACGATACTGTCTAACATACTCCATCCATATACCTTAAATTTGGTTTTATTTTTATCTAATACTAGACTAAGTAGGACCAGCATCACCTGGGAGGGCTGGGCCCCCAACGCAATATTCCACCTCTCCACCAATTCTAACATTGGTGGCCAGTGGTGGGGGGGGGGGCTTTCTGGACGCTAGTATGGATGTTGTGGGCTGAAGGGACTGGTTTTCAGAGGGCTAGTATGGACATTGTGGGCCGAATGGATTCTTGGGCTGGCAGCTCAGTCGCTCAAGCCTGTTGTGCTGGCAGCTCACTCATGGCTGGTGGGCTGGCAGTTGACTCACGGCTATTCCTTGAAATTCCGTTTCAAGCAGGATTCAAGGCCATCAAATTCAAGTGCAGTTTCTTGCCACTTCAAGCAGGGTACAAGGCCACTAAAGACAGCGAGTCGTGACCTCTCCCTCCTCCATCTTACAGAGACTGAGCCACGCCCACACTTCTGAGTTTTATAGTCCCTCCCCCTCCCGTAAGTGGCAGCGTTTTTTTCCAAAATCAATATACAGAACAACAGGAAGTGGTCAAGATCAGACTTTTAGTAATATAGATTTCATTCTTACATATTTCTTTCTTACATATCCTCATAATATTTGTTAACTTATTTTTATATGTTTTATATTTCATATCTGCCTTTTAAGTTCTATATGAATTCCCTATATAAAGTATCTTTCTTTTTGCAATCCCTTTGCAATCCCTTTGTGATCCATGGAATATCCATATATTTTTATTTTCTACTGTATTGTTTTATTGGACAGTTTTTGGCATACAATGTTGTGAATATTTTTAAGAATATGCTTTGTCAATGTCTTCTTCCTCGTATATTATTCTCCAATCTTGTGATAGTCATTCATTTCTAAATGCATTCATAGATTCTTCTGTCCTCGTTTAGAAACATAGAAACATAGAAAATAGGTGCAGGAGTAGGCCATTCGGCCCTTCGAGCCTGCACCACCATTCAATATGATCATGGCTGATCATCCAACTCAGTATCCTGTACCTGCCTTCTCTCCATACCCCCTGATCCCTTTAGCCACAAGGGCCACATCTAACTCCCTCTTAAATATAGCCAATGAACTGGCCTCAACTACCTTCTGTGGCAGAGAATTCCACAGATTCACCACTCTCTCTGTGAAAAATGATTTTCTCATCTCGGTCCTAAAAGACTTCCCCCTTATCCTTAAACTGTGACCCCTTGTTCTGGACTTCCCCAACATCAGGAACAATCTTCCTGCATCTAGCCTGCCCAATCATGGATTGGACAGGCTAGAATCTTGTAAGTTTCCATAAGATCCCCCCTCAATCTTCTAAATTCTAGCGAGTACAAGCCGCGTCTATCCAGTCTTTCTTCATATGAAAGTTCTGCCATCCCAGGAATCTGTCTGGTGAACCTTTTCTGTACTCCCTCTATGGCAAGAATGTCTTTCCTCAGATTAAGAGACCAAAACTGTACGCAATACTCCAGGTGTGGCCTCACCAAGACCCTGTACAACTGCAGTAGAACCTCAGCTGATCTACAAGCGGAGGCTTGGCGATCGTTTCGCCGAACACCTCCGCTCGATCCGCAATAACCAACCTGACCTCCCGGTGGCTCAGCACTTCAACTCCCCCTCCCATTCCGTATCCGACCTCTCTGTCCTGGGTCTCCTCCATGGTCAGAGCGAGCAACACCGGAAATTGGAGGAACAGCACCTCGTATTCCGCTTGGGGAGTCTGCATCCTGGGGGCATGAACATTGAATTCTCCCTATTCTGTTAGCCCTCGCTGTCTCCTCCCCTTCCTCAGACCTCGGGCTGTCTCCTCCCATCCCTCAGCCCTCGGGCTCCTCCTCCGCCTTTTTCCTTTCTTCTCCCCACCCCCCATCAGTCTGAAGAAGGGTTTCGGCCCAAAATGTTGCCTATTTCCTTCGCTCCATAGATGCTGCTGCACCCGCTGAGTTTCTCCAGCATTTTTGTGTACCTGCAGCTGAACCTCCCTGCTCTTATACTCAAATCCTTTTGCTATGAATGCTAACATACCATTCACTTTCTTCACTGCCTGCTGCACCTGCATGCCTACTTTCAATGACTGGTGTACCATGACACCCAGATCTCGTTGCATCTCCCCTTTTCCTAATCGGCCACCATTCAGATAATAGTCTACTTTCCTGTTTTTGCCACCAAAGTGGATAACCTCACATTTATCCACATTATACTGCATCTGCCATGCATTTGCCCACTCACCCAACCTATCCAAGTCACCTTGCAGCCTCCTAGCATCCTCCTCACAGCTAACCCTGCCCCCCAGCTTCGTGTCATCCGCAAACTTGGAGATGTTGCATTCAATTCCCTCATCCAGATCATTAATATATATTGTAAATAACTGGGGTCCCAGCACTGAGCCTTGCGGTACCCCACTAGTCACTGCCTGCCATTCTAAAAAGATGTATTTCAGGTTATCAACATTCTTATCCTTCTTACAGCTAATGTCATAGATTGCAAAAACTGACAAATGGTCACTGATGTCATTTATTAATAACCCACTCACTGTACAATGAATATATTATCCATTAGCGTGGCACAGTGAGATGTAATTCTGCTAGGTCTAGTCATTTTTGGATATAAGCTCATGCTATACATTGCATTAATAAACTCTTCTGTCATTTTATGCTTATTTGGATTTAACAGATGTTGAAATACGCACAGATGAACATAACCTTTTGAAGTATTTTACCAAATATTTCCTCCATACAATCCTTAAATATTTCAAATTAGATCCTGGTGCTTTATATATACAGCTCACAATTACATTTTTCTTCTTTTCCATACAGATTTCTATTCTGATACATTCTAGCACGCTATCAACCGCTGTTGTCATGCTTTCCACAACCTTATATTTGCAATTTTTATCAACGTACAAAGCCACGCCCCCTCCTGTTCTTCCTGTTCATATAATTCAAGTCATATCTGATCAACTCAGTCCACATCCGTCTCGGGGTGATCCAAGTCTCTGATTAGCTATTATATTGAATGGTGTCTTGAATTGACATATATTCTTTGATGTTTTGGAAGTTGGCATATAGGCTTCTGCTGTTAAATTGGATAATTGATATTTTATGATCCGACTTAACCTTCACGTTAAATTGTTTATCTATGTTCATGAGTCCATGAGTACGCCGTCCCAGCATGGTGCCGTAGCCATCCTCAACGACACCATACGGATCATCACCGGCTGCCTAAGCCCTACTCTGATGGATCTTCTGCCGATGCTCGCAGGTATCGCACCCGCCAAGCTTCGCAGAGAGTACTTCACTCATAGGCTGGTGTGCAAGGCCCCATCGGACGCCACCTCGCCCAGGACTCACAGCAACTGGGACCTCAACGCCTGTCATCTCGTCGCCCCTTCTCCCGTCACGCAGCGACCCTCTGTGTCTCCGGTTTCAACACACTAGAAGCATGGAGAACCAGCTGGGAACAGACTGCGTGACCTCTTCAATTCACTGTTGCACCGAACACCACAGCCCCACCCGGCTCAGACCTGCCCGGCAAAGAGTGGGTCGCCCTGAACCGGCTCCATACAGGGGTCGGCCGGTTCAACATCAACATGTATCCCTGGGGGCTGCGTCCACCAGCTGCCTGCGTGTGTGGAGCAGACCAACAAACTGTGCAGCACGTCATTTTCAACTGCGCTGTCCTCCGCCTCTCAGGTGGAGGGGTAGACCTCACGACCTTCGACAACAGCACATTGAACTGGCTACAGCGCCTGGAGGGCATTACATAACTTCTGCTGCCTCAAACGCAAGAAGATCTGTGTGGTAGCAGCAATTGTTGTTGATATTGTTGAAGAAATGTTTTCCTGGATCATAATCATTTTCCATATCTTGTGATTTATGCTCAGTATATTCAAAAGTTTTCGAACCCAGTTTATCATATTCTGTCATTCTTGTTGTTTGTGGTTCATCATTATCTCTTGACGGAGATAAATGACTTCTTTCAGAACCTGTCATGGTAGTGTGTAAACCTTGTTCTGCATATGGGCCAGGACACATGTCTGTGAGCGGATGGCGGGCCACATCTATCACGTATACACATGGATCCCGCCCCCATCCCGCCCCGGATGGCAGGAATCGAATCACGTGTTCACAGAAGGTAGACAAAAATGCTGGAGAAACTCAGCGGATGAGGCAGCCTCATGCAATCCTTGCATGTCTCACCCTCTGAGTTTCTCCAGCATTTTTGTCTTCCATTCCATTTTTCCCGCATCTGCAGTTCTTTCTTAAACGTGTTCACAGAAGCTGCCGGCGGCTTTGCGCAGGATGCGGCACAGCCAGAGCTCGGCCGCACTCGGCGCTCGGCGAGCCGGATGATTACGGGAAAAAAGAATCCGTCTGCGGGCTGGATGATTTCGGGTTACGGGCTGCATTCGGCCCGGTTGCAGTTGCCAACCCCTGATGTATTGTATTTATTTATTTCGTATTTATTTATTCCCTCGTTTTTCCATTACCTTGTTGTGTTGTTCTTTTGGACTCACTGGTATTTGTCCAATTCCTCCATATCTCCAGACTAGCATTCTAGCCTCTTCAGGTGTTCCGTTCAGTTTTATGAAGACTTTGCAGTTTGCTGTCCATGTAGATTGAATCTTCCTCTGCTTTCTAAGGAAGCGTGCCTTTCTGGCAATGTCCGCATTCTTTTTTGTCAGATGTTCATTCAAGTAGACATCTGATCCCTTCAGTTTTTTTTCCTTGCCTTAGCAATGCGGTTTTATGCTTTCTGTTCACAAACCTTATTATTATGGCTGGTTTGTCACTTGTTTTTCCGAGGTAGAGGGTGACATGTTTCGATGTTGTTATTTCCCACTTCAATTTCCTTAGACTGGAGGAAAGCAGTCACCTGTTGCTCCACAGAGTTTGAGTCCAACTCGCTAAGTTCCCCTCCGTTCCTCGTTGTCACCGCCCGGGCGTATGGCCGGGGTTTAGTCTCCAGCCCAGTGACTATGATGTTGTTCATCTGTGTGTACTGTTCCAAATCAGCCACCCGGTTCTCCAGAAAGACGATCCGTTTTTCCTTTTTGTAGCCTCAGTTTTGTAGCCTCAGAGACTTTACCTCTTCCACTAATTCCAAAATATTTTTCTGCTGTAGTTTGCTGGCAGAAACCTCCGTCAGAAAGTTGAGCGACCTTTTTTTGCCGTCAACTTCCTCAGTTGCGGGATTCTTTTTTGTTTCTTGCTACGTAGACACAACACAAAGATAACCTGACAAATTCTAGTACGAATTGTACAGCTGCTGTTTTAAACTACAGTCCCAGGCATGGAAGGATCTGCGGCCTATCATGTCCAGTTCGCAAACAACTGCAACACAGCTTCGTATTTACAGTTTAAAATGTTAAACAATACTGCATATTGCAAAACAGTCCTGCACTATTCACAAACTCTATCCGATCCTCGTCGCCATTGTAAATATTACAGCTGAAAATACTTATCACCGGGGCCTCCCACAGCCACCGCCTATGGTTGAAATTGACGGGGATTCGTATTGTAATTGAGATATAACAAAAAATTAGAAGTAATGACTGACTAGTTCTGGACATTTTGCATAACTGTTTCTAGCAACCGTTCTAATCTTCTAGCAAAACTGCTCTATCCTAATTTCATGCTCTGGATTGTCATTAGTCTTGCTGTCTATCAACAAAATTGACATGGTATTTATTGTTTAATTTAAAATTAGATGATGGGCAATTTTCCTTTTTTTCTTAGACGAATGAATCCTATAGGGATAAAAGTCTGCACTATATAAATGAGCACCTTATACAAGCCAAGAACCGTCTTGTGGAAATAACAAAACCTCGGAGGGAAGCTTTGAAAGAGCTTACTCAAAGATGCCAGTTTTTGCAATGGGTCAAAGAGGCTTTGAAAGGTAAATAAGCACAAAACGTTGTAATCTATGCAGAAGACATCGCTTATTTTTTTTTTCTAATTATTTCAAATTGTTTTGGGAAATTAGTTTTGAGTTTTGCTAAGTCAATGATTTTTTTAAAGTAAACTGGCTGTTACTTTATTTTATTTGTACCATTATGTATGTTCTGAATTTTCTCTATTTATTCCCACTGAAGAATTATGAAAAGACAGTATTTCACATGCACATAACTAGTCCATCAAACTACATGCAATCTTCTTTCCCAATGCTTCCCATCTCTCTCCCCCTTGAGACTCATTGTCTGTTTTCCCTATTCCCCATCAATCAACTTCAATGATCCCTACTAATCTTTTCATAGCTTCCTCGTGTCCTTTAAAATATGCTTCTTGCCTGATCGGCCCTTTAACAGGACCAGTTGTGGTGCAACAGTTAAATTGCAATAAATCCAGATATCTGAAACAAAACAGAAAATTCAAGAAAAACTCCACAGGTCAAGCAGTATCAATGAAAAGAGAAAGAGTGTTATGGTTCGGGTTGAAGACTCCATCAATTGCAGGGAGTGTGGGAGTGGGTTAGCTAAGAAAATGGAAATATTTCTAAAAGATCAAGGCCAGAAATGCCCTGATAATGTACTCCAGCAGCATGAATAGGCTCTTTGTGCAAACCATCCATGCTGACTAAGATGCCTCCTGAGCTAATCGATTTGCTTGCATTTGACCTGTTTCCCTCTAAACCTTACCAAGCCAAGGATCTATCTGAATGTCTTTCAGATTTTGTAATTGTACCCACCTCTGGCAGCTCTGCCCACCACCCCCTGTGTGGAAAAACTAGCCTTTCAGGTCTCCTTTAAATCTTTCCCCTCTTATCTTAGACGATAGACAATAGACAATAGGTGCAGGAGTAGGCCATTCGGCCCTTCGAGCCAGCACCGCCATTCAATGTGATCATGGCTGATCATCCACAATCAGTGCCCTGTTCCTGCCTTCTCCCCATATCCCCTGACTCCGCTATCTTTAAGAGCCCTATCTAGCTCTCTCTTGAAAGTATCCAGAGAACCGACCTCAACCGCCGTCTGAGGCAGAGAATTCCACAGACTCACAACTCTCTGAGAAAAAGTGTTTCCTCATCTCCGTTCTAAATGGCTTACCACTTATTCTAAAACTGTGGTCCCTGGTTCTGGACTCCCCCAACATCTTAAACCTATGCCTTCTAGTTTTAGACTCTCCTACATTGGGGAAAAGATTGTAATCAGCCTAATCTATGCCCCATCTGATTTTATAAACTTCTGTAAGATCACCTCTCAGCCTCATCACTCAGGGAATTCAGACCAGCCAATCCAACCTCTTAAAGCCCTCCAGTCCCTGTCTCTGTTCCAGCAAATTATTGCATAATATTTTACTAAAATTATTTCTCAAAATGACTTCGTTTTTTTATTGCTTAGATTCTCTGATCATAAACGACTTAGAATCGGTCAAAAAGGCTATTTGACATAACATTTTGGCAAAATATCCAACAGTTTGTTCGTTTCCACCATTTGTAACCGAGTTGGCTCTGGCTTGCTAATCACTTTCATAAAATGATTCCACAGGATAAATGGGGGAGTGTTAGGTGCCCTGCAGCTACAAAAGTTAAGTGCATTTTTAGGCATTCTGAGAGTGGCAAACGTGAGACATATTTGGCCTCAAGTGAAATGCTGCCAACTCATTAGAGTGTAGAAACCAGAAAAGAATTGTCATGTATTTTAAGAGAAATTGCTTCAAGAGGGCAGAGCAAGTGGAGGTTGTGACTATGGTACAAGCTTATACCCAATTATCATCTGCCATAAAGAGATGAGGTAAATAGGTGAAACTCTAATAATATAATATGGATTGATAGTAAATGTAACTTAAGAACATCATTATTTTTAAGGTTCCTCAGCTGTAGATAAATATATTGTAGTTAAAAAAATAAATTTCTCTGGTGATCGGTGCAAAAGATTTTTTGCCTTTTTTTCTTTTTCTTCTTTTCCAGATGTAACTGAGTTGAAAGTGTTTGTTGACCTGGCTTCAATCTCAGCTGGTGAAAATGATCTTGATATTGATCGTGTGGCTTGCTTTCATGATGCTGTATTGGGCTACTCATCATTGCTGTTTGAAATAAAGCCACCAGCTGGATTTGATGACTTCATGCTTTGTGTACAGAAATTGTGGAATGCTTTAGATAATGACCCGGATCTTACCAAGAAGCTGGTAAATTTAACTTTAAGTTTCAGCATAATTGTGCATGATATTTGGTTTACAATAGCTTTTTGTTCAGCTGTGTGTCTTGAGTAGCAGTTTTTTTTTTTTACAAAATGTAATTTTGAGAATTGCATGCTCTATTTAACAATATTCCGGTTCGTATTAATTATAGGAGTGCTAAATACCATCAGAATTTTTTAAAGCTTGAATTTACTCATGGGCATATCGCTATTTCTCTTAAATGCCTTAAAAGCTACCCTGTCAGATATAGGATGTGCATTGACCAACCTAGGAATGGTGGTTTGAGAAGTGTTTTGAGTTAAACCTGTGGATTGGAATACTTTAATGATTCAACTAAAGTTAGAGAAAGGAGGTGAAATACAAAATGAAACGCCCATTTATCTTCTCAAAACGCATTATAACCAGAGCTTTCATCAGTCTTTCCTTTTCTCTCACCATTTTTTATGGCTTCATGACTGGCATTAAATGTTGTCAAGAAACAGACAATGCAGAGGATCAATACCATTTTTTCTTCAATTCTGCATTTTAAATGTTCAGTAAAACATGGAAGCAGAGAGTGGAACATTTTATGTGAAATATCCTTCAGGAGTGTGATCACTGTTGCAGTGGATAATTAAATTTGAGCATAGGGAGCATGGAGATCCATGGCTGAATTTTGCTTTGCAAATGGAAATTGATTTACTTTTTTCACTGAATCATGTTTACGAATACTAATAAGAGCTTTGAAGAATACACGATAGACCAATAGTGTACTGTCCAAATTGTCAATGTTTGCAAGTTTGTTTTGAAGGTAACTTCCTTTTCCACTTTCAGCAAGATTCAGCTCGGCATTTGGAATGGCTGAAAACTGTGAAGGAAAGTCATGGGTCTATAGAACAATCATCACTTTCATTGGCTTCAGCTATAAACAGCAGTGGAATTTATATCATCGATTCTCAAGGGAAAAACAAGGTATTGCAGAGCAGCGATGCTGGAGCAAAATGTTCCACAATATACGATAATATTAATGTTAGCAAATTGTTATACTTTTTTTTAATAGTACGAGGAGCAACTTTTTAGAATGATTTTTATGAACGTCATAAATAGAAACACCTCAATCCCAATGATCTAGTGATTCTATACTTGGCCTCATTGGTTGGGGCAGTGAGTATAAAAGTCAGGAAGCTATGTTGGACTGAGTCCAAGCCAAGTAAATCCTCCTTTAGCTATGAAAATCAAATTGTACTTGCTACTCCAAATGAAATCTCACCAGAGCTCTAGCCAGTCTCAGAAAGACATTATTACTTTTATACCCCAACACCCTGCATGAACCAGTAGACTAAGATCCCATTCTACACCACCATCAGTATTTAACATGGGTCATAGGGTCTGTTTATCTTCTTTTCTTACCAAAATGCATAATCTCATAGTTTCTCACATTCCTTACACCATAGCTTTAAGCACTTGCTTAATCTGTGTATGTGTTTGAAACTCTCCTTGCAGCTCATTTTTCCACCAGACTGGTGATGTTATATTCCATTAATTTGTGTATATATAAATTGTGGATAACTGAGATCATTATGGCAACCAACTTGATTGCCAACTTGAAAAATACATATATTCCAACTATGTTTTGACTTATCCTCAGTCTTCTTTCCCTGATAATGTCACCACCTATCTCATCAGCAGAATTTATGAATTTCCTTATAAAATGCAAGTCCTAATACATTATTGCTCCTTCAAAAACACACTCCAAATTATCAAATGCAATTTTCCTTTGTAATATATTAAGTCCGCCCAATTAAATTACAATGTTGCAAGTGTTTTATTATCATATGCAACAAATGTCATGCTAACTCATCTTTGGCTCTCCCTGTCTTCCAATTTTCAAAATATGCTGCAGTCAAACTAATTTTGAAAGTTCAACATTAATGCATCACAATTTAACGTGTTCACTGTTATTTAAACCACTTCGTTAAAAATGTAGTGAGGAAGGTTGTCAAAGGATACAGCAGGATATAGCTGTGGATATATGAGCTGTGAGATGGCAGATGGAATTTAATCCACACAAGTGTGAGGTGTTCACTTTAGAAGGTAATGTAAGAGGAAGGTATACAGTGAATGGCAGGACTGAGGAGTATTGATGTACAGAGGGATCTTGGGTTGCAAGTCCATGGTTTCTTGAAAGTGGCAACACAAGTACTATATAGTAACATAGACATATAGCAAACTTGCCTTCATCGGTTGGGGCAGTGAGTATAAAAGTCAGGAAGTCATGTTCAAGAAGGAATGGCGAAGTTGATGAAGTTAGTGAGTTGTGTGTGGGTGCAGGAGGTGGCACCAATGCAATCGTCGATGTAGCGGAGGTAGAGGTCGGGGATGGGGCCTTGGTACGTCTCGAACAAGGAAGTCAGGAAGTCATGTTGCAGATGTATAATACTTTGTTTAAGCCACATTTATAGTATTGAGTGTACTTGTTGCAATCATTGTGCCTGTCCTTTTTCTCGCAGTAGGCCAGAAACTGCATCCTCGGGCACTGCCCCTCCCGCCAGCAGAGTTTGAGATATTTACACAGATATGGAATGATATCATTAGTTGAAGCCTTACCTGTGGCAAGCATTTTTAGTCTTACCTACGTGTTTTCAGTGTATCAAGCTCTTCCAAGAGAAATAAACTATTGTGCACAGAGGCAGTGTGCTTAATTATTTCCAATTTTTTGCACAGCTTTCTTTGGGTTCAGCAATCATATTAAAACTGCCAGAAGCTCATGGTGACAATGAAGAAGTACGAAGTTACACTCTTGAAGATCTAAAAGAACTGCAGAATAAACTCATGCTGATGTCATGCAAAGGAGATCATGGGCGGAATGAAGTGGACAGATTCGTAGAGGTAACTGGCTACTTTAATGCATTCACATATCTATAGTGGGAAGCACTGCAGTGGAACACTTATTAGACTTTGAATAAAAATGAACTTTATACTGCATATCAGATTTTTTTCCTCCAGAGGTTTTAATGTGGTGCGATAATATCTTCAGTGATTACAGAATTGGTATGATTTCAATACACTGAGACACTGAGGTCTTCATCATGAGCATTTTATCATTACTTTGCTGAGAACCTCTGATAACACAATTGCACTATATACAGTAATAGTAAGATTAAACGAGAGCTTACCAGTTTGAAGTTTGAACTTGATTTTATGAGGAGTTACGATGAGCGATTACGTGAAGAAGGGACATCAGTCGGCATGCGTGTCAATCTTCAAAGCAGCGGTGTGAAATGACAGAAAAGAGAAAATGACCTGAGGATAGTAAGATTGAGAACTAGAAACTACCAGGTGACCTTGATAATATGAGGGAGGGAGCGGGGGGCACATAATCGCGCATCGTAACTCCTCATAAAATCAAGATCAAACTTCAAACTGGTAAGTTCTCGTTTAATCTTACTATTTTACTTCGGAGTCACGTGAGTGACTACGTGAAGATTTTAAAGCTCTGTGACTTCACGCCGGATACGAGTTCAGGCGTCACACACTGAATGGATTGACCATGGATGAGTGAAAAGGTAAATCACTCAGGCATAACTTTAAGGTACACAAAAATGCTGGAGAAACTCAGCGGGTGCAGCAGCATCTATGGAGCGAAGGAAATAGGTAACGTTTCGGGCCGAAACCCTTCTTCAGACTGATAGGGGGGTGGGGAGAAGAAAGGAAAAAAGGAAAAAGGCGGAGGAGGAGCCCGAGGGCTGGGGGAGGGGAGGAGACAACCAGATGGCTGATGAAGGGGAGGGGACAGCAAGGGCTAGCAGAATTGGGAGAATTCAATGTTCAAACCCCAGGATGTAGACTGCCCAAGCGGAATATGAGGTGCATTTCCTCCAATTTACGGTGTTGCTCGCTGTGGGCATGGAGGAGACACAGGACAGAGAGGTCAGATACGGAATGGGAGGGGGAGTTGAAGTGCTGACCCACCGGGAGTTCAGGTTGGTTATTGCGGACCGACCGGAGGTGTTCGGCGAAACGATCGCCAAGCCTCCGCTTGGTCTCACCGATGTAGATCAGCTGGCATCTAGAGCAGCGAATGCAATAGATGAGGTTGGAGGAGATGCAGGTGAACCTCTGTCGCACCTGGAACGACTGCTTGGGTCCTTGAATGGAGTGGAGGGGGGAGGTGAAGGGACAAGTGTTGCATCTCTTGCGGTTGCAAGGGAAAGTACCAGGGGAGGGGGTGGTATGGGAGGGAAGGGAAGAATTGACAAGGGAGTTACGGAGGGAGCGGTCTTTGCGGAAGGCAGACATGGGGGGAGATGGGAAGATGTGGCGAGTGGTGGGGTCACGTTAGAGGTGGCGAAACTGACGGAGGATCACTTGTATGTGACGGCTGGTGGGGTGAAAGGTGAGGACTAGGGGGACTCTGCCCTTGTTGTGAGTGGGGGGATGGGGAGAGAGAGCAGTGTTGCGGGGTATGGCAGAGACCCTGGTACGAGCCTCATCTATGGTGGAGGAGGGGAACCCCCGTTCCCTGAAGAATGAGGACATTTCGGATGCCCTGGTGTGGAACGCCTCATCCTGGGAGCAGATGCGGCGTAGATGGAGGAATTGGGAGTGGGGGATGGAGTCCTTACAGGAAGCAGGGTGGAAGAAGTGTAGTCCAGATAGCCATGGGAGTCGGTAGGTTTGTAGTGGATGTCGGTAAGGAGTCTATCACCTGCGATGGAGATAACAGGCATAACTTTAGTTAGGTAATAAAACTGATGCTTTAATATGAAAAAGAAAATCTTTCAAAAATAGGAGGATAGTGCACTTCTGGCACTATTAATGGCACTGTAGCTCAGTTTTTGGTCATAGTACAGGACAGATAGAAACTCCAGAACATCCGTAATGCGTGTTGTATTATACGAGATATTTGAGACAGTACAGAACATCCAGGCCGCTGTCATCACATCCACGGTTCGTTTAGACAGTCCGAGCCCCACGTATGGTCTCCTCAGAATCTGCAAACCAATAGATTGATTCGGTCATGTAGAGGATGGATGTTCCCCGTTACTGGGTGAACGTGAAGTTCCCTGCTTTTAGGGACAGTCATAAAAGGCTGTGTTATAATTCCCAGGACTTATGGAAACCAATACTGTGTAGGCCAGTCAGGCACTACCAAAGTGCCTGTGGCATTGTCTTGCTTGATTTTAGCCAAGCATCGGCCGATGAGGCAAAATGGGGGAAAAGCATATTAAAAAAATTCCTCCCCAGTGTAGTGAAAACGCATCTACTGCTACTGCTACTGCCCCTGGGTCTGGCTCCCAGGACACATATTTGGGTAATTGGTGATTTAATCTAGATGCGGGATGCCATACCGGGTAATAATATCATTAAATACTGCATGATTCAGCATCCATTCTGTGTTGTCTTTGAAAATCCGTGATCTGGTGTCCGCCACCGTGTTGTATCTACCCGGTAGGTAGACAGCTGAGACCCAAATGTCCCTTGCAATACACCAGTGCCAAATAAGATTTGCCAATCTATCACAAGACACAGACTTAACACCACCCATGTGATTAATATACGCCACCGCGGTAGTGTTGTCAATCTGGAGCTGAACATGCACATGTTGCATAGTGCTGCAATAAGCCTTCAGCCCATAGTGAGCCCCCAACAACTCTAAGTAGTTAATACTTCGTTGCCGAAGAATCAAGGACTCCTGCTCATTCCACCTCCCACCACAGCTGAAGATGGTATCAGTTGCTCCCCATCCTAGGCCGCTTGCATCGGTTTGTAAGACGACCGAAGGAGTATCCAGCAAAATATCCCTGGAGCTATGACGTATATTCATCATCCACAATTGTAGTTAAGAAATGGCCTCGGCTGGCAATCGCATTGGTCTACCGTAAAGGCCAGCGTGGGATCTGAGTGCCTGTTCCTTTGCACGTTGTAAATTTTGATAGTGCAAAGGTCCGTAACGCACAGCTGAAAATGCCGCCACTAGTTTGCCAATTACACTTGCTGTTTGTCTAATTGATGGCTTATGTTTAACAATAAAGTCATTACAAGCTTTGGTTAACTCTAATTGTTTGCCCCTAGGCAGAGTCACTGACGTGGATTGAGTTAATTGTAAACCCCAGCTAATACATAACCCTGGTAGGTGTCAACTTGGACTTAACTGGATGGATGAGAAAGCCCAATCT
>JAXLNO010002971.1:0-29561 GCA_038087875.1 Malacoraja senta
AGGCAAGCATCTCTGGAGAGAAGGAATGGGTGACGGGATGACGTTTCCAAATTTCTGGTGCGTCTTTGTGTTACTCCAGCACCATGTGTTCACTTTTTGTCAACCAGCATCTGCCCTTTCTTGTGTATGACATTATTTGTATCCGTGGCAGTTGATTGTCGCCCCCTTCAGTTTCCCAGGGGGTAGGGACGGGACTGGAGTTGGGAGGGAAAGGTGGGGGGGGGGGGAGGAGGGAGGGGGGGGATGGAGGGGAGGGGGGGGGTTGGGGTGACTTAGTATGGGGGACAAGTGTACTGACTGTGTGTGCAGACACTTTGGTAGCGATTGCCCATGGGGTTCACTGTCGAGGACTTCATAATGCAGAGAGCATTATAAACAGTGGAGCGATTAACCCTGGAAAGGGGGGAGACTTCTCTCTGAGTTGGACCCAGGAAACTGAAGCAGGAATTTTCTTGAGGTTATTAACGACAGATAAATGGATAGGAAGGGTTTAGAGGGCTATGGCAGCCACATGCAGGCAAATAGGACTACCCCAAGACGCCAACTTGGACGGCACGGCCAAGTTGGGCCAAAGGACCTGTTTCCATGTTGTACAGCACCATGACTAAGGCCTATCCAGTGGGATTGACATGTTTTGTATTTTTCCTTTCTAAAGATGAGTGTATTTTGGTGACTATTGCACACTGCAGACCAGAAGCGCCTTCAATACCCAGAGAGAAGGGATGGGCGGGTTAGGTGAGCAGGAGAGTGGGGTTGTTTGCAGTTGCAGAGGGAGGGGGCAAGGGCGGTACAGTTCCCAATCTCAGCTCCTGTTCTACCGAGCGTGTGGACGTGGACGGGTGGCTTGGTTGGCGGCGGCCCATGGTGTGGCAGAGCCGGCGTGCCCGCTGACTCCCATCCCCCCCCCCTCCCCCGGTCCGGGGCCATGCTGGGAGAGAGCCCCTGAGCACTTGCCCCGGGGTGACTGGCACTGACTGACCTGCTGGCATCGCCGACGTGAAGACGGTGCGAAGCCCCCGCACCTGGTGCAATGGGCGGGGAGCTGGAGAGGGGAGAGAAGGGGTCGCACACATGGCTGGGAAGCACAGGGGTGGGGGTGGGGGTGGCGACAGACAGGGCCAGCAATGAGATGGAGAAAGACAGAAACACCGTCAATAGTGCACGATCTCTCTCGCGCTATGGCGGGTGATTGTCGCCTGCCCGCTGTTTCTGATGCTAAAGCCTTGGGATCGTTGCCCTTCATGTTGGCGTGGAGGGGGAGGGGGGTATTGTGCTGTTTGATCGCCCCCTGCTTTCCCAGGGACAGGGAGACACAGCGGCGTTTGAGACTGGTGGGCAATCACTACCAAAGTGTCTGCCCACACAGTCAGTACACCTCTCCTACACTTGTTTCCCGTACTATGTACTGCCACAATGTCAAACTGCGACAAAGTAAATGTGCATTTGCGCAGTCAGAGGTGGTTTACCTTGGACTCAAAGTAGACGCCAACGGACTTTGCCCTGTGAAGGCGAAAGTGAATGCTCCAAAACCCAACAATGTGTCAGAGCTACGATCATTCCTTAGGATGGTGCAGTTCTATGCACGATTCCTTCCAGATTTAGCAACGGTGGTAAAGCCACTACATTATTTGCTACAAAAAGATGTGAAATGGACGTGGGGAAAGGATCAGCAACATACATATGACATCTGCAAGGAAAACTTGACAATTGACAAACTCCTTGTTCACTACGATACGACACGCGAGATGAAACATGCTTGTGATGCTTCAAATTATGGTGTAGGTGCAGTGATCTCCCACGTAATGAATGACGGACAGGAAATGCCGATTGCTTTTGCATCCCGCACCCTATCTCCGAGTGAGCGTAATTATGCACAGATAGAAAAGGAAGCACTCGGCATCGTGTTCGGAATCAAGAAATTCCATCCGTTTCTTCTCGGCAGATCATTCACCCTAGAAACTGATCACAAGCCACTACTAGTGATACTTGGTCCCAAGTCAGCTATACTTTCCATGCGGCATCAAGGATGCAGCGGTGGGCAATTCTGCTGTCCCAGTATGACTACAAGGTGGAGTACAGAGGCTCGAAGTGCAACGCAGTTGCAGATGCGTTGCCTTTGTTCTGGTATTTTGTTGGTTCACATGCTTGATCAATGGTGTTTTATCATTAATGTTTTATTATTATTAATGATTAGTGTTTTCTGAGTCATTTGTAATGGTCACTGTATGTCATGTTGTTACTTGTGGGTGGAGCACCAAGGCAAGTTCCTTGTATGTGAATACTTGGCCAATAAACTTACTTACTTACTTAAACCCCTGTCCCACGGTGCGAGTCCACCCACGAGTTATCCTGAGTTAAAAACAAATCAAACTCGTGGTAATCACGTAGAATGAACTTAGCGGGAACGTCGGAGCTCGTGGACATAACTTAGCGACTCGTAACGCTAACGGCAGGTACTCGGGAAACGTGTTAACTCGTGAAAAATTTTCAACATGTTGAAAGATTTCCACGAGTCAAATATACTCTTGAAGGAAAATGTTGATACTTTTAAACTCGTTGTAATACCGTGGTAGCCCATGAGTTTACCGGTAGTGACTCGTGAGTTTACCGTATTAACTCGTGGGTTTGGCCTGAGTGCCAGAAGTGACATGTTGAAGATTAGTCAGATCTTAATGGAAAATTTTACAGTGATCTAACAATTCATTTTCAGTGAGTAATGCCTTTCAATGATTGATGCCAGACCTTGAACAAATGCAGTTCAAATGGACACCCGTTGCCTTAGCAAAGCATGGCTTTTAGTATTACTAACTCCAAGGGAAGGGCACGGATCAGTTAGTGAGGCAGCTCAATCAAACCAAACATTCAATGCAGGACAATGTTGAGTTGATGCAGCTTCATTGAGTTGTCCTGGATTTCTTTGGAAAGCGAGAAGCCTTTCTCAGATGCAATCTTAATGTGGTTCATCTCAAGTTAAAGAGGCAAATGCAATAAGTTTGAGCAATTTTGGAAGGATTGTTTCTTGAAACAAACTGCTCTAAAAGTTTGAAGGAAGGAATTGCAGATACTAGTTTAAACCAAAGATAGACACAAAATGATGGACTAACTCAGCTGGTCAGGCAGCATCTCTGGAGAAAAGAAATAGGTGATGTTTCGGGTCGAGATCGTTCTTCAGGCTGGGTCTTAGCCTGAAGAAGGGTCCTGTCCCGAAACGTCGCCTACTCCTTTTCTCAAGAGATGTTGCCTGGCCCGTGGAGTTACTCGAGCATTTTGTGTCTATCTTTGGTTTAAACTAGCATCTGCAATTCTTTCCTTCCTTCAAACGTCACCGATTCCTTTTATCCAGAAATGTTGCGTGACCCGTTGAGTTAACTTGGCAGCTGGACAGAGAAAAAAAAGGTGAATTAAAAAATGTGAGTGAATGTATTCCTGTTTGAATAAGTGTAGGAAGAAACTGCAGATGGTGGTTTACACCGAAGACAGGCACAAAAAGCTGGAGTAGCTCAGCGGGTCATGCAGCATCGCTGAAAAAAAGAGTTTCGACCCGAAGCGTCGCCTATTCCTTTTCTCCGGAGATGCCGTCTGACCCGCTGTGTTACTCCAGCTTTTTGTGTCCATCTCTTGTTTGAATAAGATTATTTGAAAATGAAATGATCCACACCCACTCTTAAAAATAAATCGCCTTTATGTGAAAGATAAACCAATTGCAAAACTTTGCCAACACGAAGGGGAATATCCTTTGGGGTCGTTCGCTACCATCCGCAGTCACGGATAAAATAGTGCAGGATATGATAACATGGCCAATGATACAGGTGTGAGGCGAGATCCCCGAAATACAGACTGCCGAGCGATGAATAAACAGGGGTGAGAAATGTACTAACCGTCAGCCTATATATTGAAAAATCCCAAAACTCGGGTTCAGTGAGTTTAAAAAAGTACATTAGACAAGAAACCTTTACAAATAGAGAAGCTTCGCGTATGGCAGCGCACACACCTGGTGAAAATGTCCCAAAGGGCGGAAACAGGCCCTTCGGCCCACTGAGCCAGCCGTCAAACACTCATTTACCTCAAACTAATTTCTGCCCGCATTCACATCAATTTCCCACTTGAGCCCCATTCGACCACTCACCGACACATCAGGGGAAGGTGTCAGTCCTTCAGGTGTTTTTGCCATTCATTTCTCATCGAGTCATGGGTTCATACAACACAGCAGGTGTTGCGGGGAGCATTCATACAACAAAGCAGCGTGCGGGGAGTGAAAGGGAGCACTTGGGGGAAACTCCATAAAATGGTACCGGAGGTTAGAATCGAACCTGGGTCCCTGGAGCAGTGACACACACTGCTCAAATGAACGTATAATGAAATGAATGAGGATAGACAATAATCTGATTAATTGAACTCATCAAAGGGCATAGATTTAACATGAGCAGCAGGCGGAATAGAGGGCATCTGATGATTTTTTTTCCTCAACCCAGTAAGTACTGTAATCGTAATCTGAGAACGCGACGGAGGCAGGTTTACAAAGTATATGGGCCAGAACTCGAATAACGGTCAGGAAGGCTATGGTTGGAACGGACATGGTGGGCGGAGGAGCCTATTTCTGTGTTGTATGAACCCATGACTCGATGAGAAATGAGTGGCAAAAACACCTGAAGGATTGTGAGATAATGATCATGGATGACTTTTAATGGAAAGTCCACACATACAGATAGACAGCCAAGAAGAACTTCATATCTGCACTCAGATGGACTGGCAGATGGAGGAGATAGGAGTTGGGGAAAGAGAGGAAAAGCCCAAGAGAAATACAGGGAAAGGGATATTGGAAAAGACAGATACTGGAATCCTGAAACGCATGTCAAAACATTTACAGTAAAAGGTATAAACACATAGCAAATAGGTGCAGGAGTAGGCCATTCGGCCCTACGAGCCAGCATTGCCATTCAATATGATCATGGCTGATCATCCAAAATCAGTACCCCGTTTCTGCTTTCTCCCCATATCCCTTGATTCCGTAACCCTAAGAAAGTTAAACATGGGAGGCTTTTTATAGTGAAAAAAAACCCTGCATGACATCATTTTTACCATGTGATGATTTTTCCACACGTCGATAGTCGTTGTTGGCTCAAGAGTAACTCGGGAGAGGAACTTGGTACATCGCAGAAATGAGAAGTAAACGGCAAACTTAGACATACACGTGGGAACTCGTTTAAACTCGTGAACGTAAACTTGGAATCTCGTAGAAAACCACGAGTTTTATTTTTTCTTTCACTCGGATCACTCGTGGTGTGGACTCGCACCGTGGGACAGGGCTATTAGATCAATTTTTGCATGCCAGGGTATACCGGAAGAACTTGTTTCTGATAACAGGCCTCAGTTTCGTTCAGAACGGTTCAAAGAGTTCATGCAGCGGAATGGTGTAAAACACACACTTGTTCCCCCATACCATCCAGCCTCCAACGGACGGCGGAAAGGTCTATGGAATTGTCAAAGATGCTCTCAAGAAACAGGTTTTGCAGGGTAGTTCAGGCTAAGAATACGCCTAAATCTAGTTCAACCCAATTTGGCCTTGACAGTTGAGGCTCAATTCCCCCCCCCAGACTCCCCCTTCACCTCCCCAGGATTTCAACGTAAACCACCGCCAGCCCCGATTTCTCCACCACGTCGGCGGTGAAGTTGTAGCTGTCGGGGGGATGGGCTGTACGGTCTGGAGCCATGGGAGCGGGAGGGAGAGGCCAAGGCTGCGGTCTGGAGCCACGGGAGGGGGAGGAAGAGGCCAAGGCTGCACGGGAGGGGGAGAGAGAGGCCGAGGCTGCGGTCTGGAGCTGCGGGAAAGGGAGGGAGTGGCTGAGGCTGCGGTCTGGAGCAGCAGGAGGGGGAGGGAGTGGCCGAGACTGTGGTTTGGAGCCATGGGAGGGGGACGGAGAGGCCTGGCCGTGGGCCCGGAGAAGCAGTCCCCAGTCCCCGCACCGTCTCGAACCGCAGACCAGGGCCCAGAGCTGCGCTCAGGGCCCAGTCCGTGTCTGTCCAGCGTGCTTTTATCGGAAACTGCGCATATTTTATGTAAATGAGATCCCATTGTGATGCCATATGTTGCTAACGGCAAGTGGGGGCGCTGTTTTAATTTTTTTTAAGTATAAAATGTCAATAACTTGTAAAATATACCATCAATCTGAACAAAACTTGATACAACACACCACAGGACAACGGTGAGTAAGGCTGGCCAAACATTGTAGCGCTATCCTGTACCGTTTTGGTGTAATTTCAGGATCACATGGACAGACAGACACACAGACATACTAACAAACAAGATGAGAGATTTAGTAATATACTTGACCAAGTGGGACCCATTGGGTCCCTGTCACATGGGAGGCCTGGTCCCCCAATGCAACCCGTTCCCCCAATGCAACCCGTTACCCCAACGCAATATTCCACCACTCACCCATAGCCACCAACTGAGCCGGCTCATTTCCCCTTATGCCCCGGCACTGCCTCCCCTCCTCTTCAGCCTCCCAATTGCTGCCAGGACTTTAAAGAAGTATCCAATTTCACTTCCCCTGCTTCCCCCTGCACTCCCTCCCCCTCCTATTCAGCCTCCCTGTTTTTAAACTTTAAAAACTTGCTGGTTATCCAGCAGAGGTGGTGAAGAAACGTGCCCTTTTTACGAAGACTCGTCTGATTCTTAGAGACATTCCAAACCTGAGATATGGAACAACTTCATATGTGACCGCCAAACTGAGGGTCACATATGAAGGCTCGGAGCGTTTCTTTATTTACCCAGAAGCCGCATTTAAATATGCCCAGGACTTAAATAAAGGACTCTAAAGGATAAGTAGAATGCCACGGCTCTGTTTGATTAGCAGGGCTACTGAATGCTTACTGAACCCGTGGGCTAAACCGCATGTTTAATGTACACCTTTTATATTTATTTATAAGGGGTAGTTTGAAAGAATACGTTTTTTTACATAAAAAGAGATATAAAAGTTGCAAATAAGATGGCCGACAAACTCGCACGTGCTTATGTCTAGACATTCTTATCATTGATGGATTGGAATGTAAGTGGATAGACTGTTCAAGGCCCTCGTGTTTACTAAGAGAAGGTTCAAGACTTTTGAATTACGCAGCATAGAAAACAATTTAAACCGATGGGAACGTAATAATCCACTAACAAATTATATAAATAATTTTATCATTCAAATAAAAAACTAACAATCATACTAAACCGTTTACTTTAACCTAAAACCTAATGTTAACACCTAATACCAATCCGTTCCACTTTAAAGCTAATACTTAATAGCTACTAGATTTATGACCTCTAGCCTATGGTCATTGTATCGGTATATATCAAAAATATGTTTAATATCTATTCCGGAAGTGGCGGCGCTGTTGAACAGCAGCGGCTCGCCTGCAGTCCGTCTGTTTTTACTTTTTTTTTTTTTTTTTCTTTTGTCCTGTTTTAGTTAAATTTTAGTTTATTGGGATGTGTATGTGTGGGGTGGGCGGGTGAAACATGATTTTTGTCTCTCCCTTCGGGGGAATGCGACTTTTTCTTGTCGTATCCCCCTTCTCTGCCTCCGTCTGCTCTGAGGCCTAATGGCGGAACTGACGGCCTCCAACTGCGACCGACCGACCTCGAGGCTCCGGAGGCAGAGCCAGGGCTTACCAGCGCGGGGCTGGCCAACTTTGGGGCTGCGGTGGCATTCCGGCGTTCCGGCGGTGGCGAGCAAAGACACTGGTGGCGACCTGAATCCGGAGGCTCGACCACGGCTGGCCCAGTGGACGACATCGACGGGAGCTCGCAGGCCACAGGTGGGTGACCTGTTTTTCTGGAGATCCCGCAACTACAGCTGCGTCCGCTGGACTGGAGGGCGGCAGCTTTGACCACCCCGTGCCGCGGAGTTTGAACCGGCCTGTCGCGGAGCACGGATTCAGCCGCGGGACTGACTTACCATCACCCGGCGGGGCCACAACATCAGAAGCCTGGATCGCCTCAGCACAGAGGAAGAACAAAGAGGGAAGAGACAGAGACTTTAAGACTTTTGCCTCCATCACAGTGAGGAGGTGCCTGGTGAACTCAGTGGTGGATGTTAATTTGTGTTTATTGTGTGTTTTGTTATTTATTATTATTATATGTATGACTGCAGGCAAAGAAATTTCGTTCAGACCGAAAGGTCTGAATGACAAATAAAGGAATCTCTAATCTCTAATCTCTCTAATCTCGGTTGGGGCTTCCAGAAACTGCGAGGCCAAAGCGAGAGAGAGGCGACGGAGCTTGGAGATGGGAGGAGTGAGCGAGAGAGAGAGTGAGACTCACTGGGCGGGCAGGCAAGCCGGAGATTTCAGTTAACCCCTTCAAGCCAGATGGTTTTCATTCGAGTATGAGTTTAAGATACGAATACCAAGAAGTATGATATTTTGTTAATTAAAATTGGGTATTTAAATAGTAAATACCCACTTAGACCTAGTTAAGAAATGTAATCCTCTTAGAGGAAATTACTCACAATCTCACAGTCTTTGACACTGTTTAACACAGGATTATTAATAAGCAAAAAACGTTTTCTTTAAATTTAAATACAGCATTTAAATAGTAAATACCTACTTAGTCCAACCTATTAGATGAACTACTTACAGTACATGTTCTGGGGTTTTTTCTGTGCATATAATATCCGGTTCTGGCCTGTTTTTTCTTTTCTATAATATTAGTTTGTAAGGGGCGGAGCCAAATGAGATTTACACCGACGGAAGATCACACGAATTTTCCCACCAGTGGGTGGTTTCACACAGTATACTTAAATACCGCTTTTTTGTATCATTTATGTTATTTAGCACTTTTTTCGCTTTTTCTTCATAGGGCACCTTTCTTTGGGATATACCATAAAAGTTCTAAAATTGGGAGCACCCACCCAACACCCAGAAGGTTGAGTTATTGTGTTGCACCATCTGAAACAAGGGAATCCATGTAAGCTATAATGCAAGACGACCCTCTGAAGAAAACTGGAGGAATTACTTTTTGTAGCTGGAATATTAGGAGCGCTAACGAGCCAATGAAAAGGGGTAAGGTTCTTGCCCAATTAAAATCAACTAATGCTGACATAATATTTTTACAGGAAACGCATCTTAAAGCTCAAGCTCAGACCAGGCTGAAGGCTAATTGGATTGGTCAAATATATCACTCCTCCTATCTCTCCAAATCCAGAGGCACTGCAAATACCATTTAAACATAAAAACATGATTGCAGACAAAGATGGGAGATATGTCATAGTTTCTGGGGAGATATACTCTACCCCACTTACTATGGTAAATATCTATGCTCCTAACTTTGACAACCCACAATTTTTAAATAAAATCTTGAATATAATTTCAGACTCCACCCAGCAAAACCTGATAATTGGGGGAGATTTCAATTGCGTTTTGGATCAATACCTGGATAAATCCGCACAACAAAAGAGATATAATACAAAATCAAAATCCAGTGAACTCTTAAATACGTATATAAGAAATACAAATATAGCAGACGTATGGAGGATTGCAAACCCATCCGGAAGAGAATACTCCTTTTACTCATCAGTACATAAAACCTATACACGTATTGACTATTTTCTAGTGGACACTAAATTAATACCTTTCACAATTAATCCCAAATACCACAATAGTACTATTTCTGATCATTTCCCGCTAACCTTCTCCTTAAAACTAGAAGGAATGTTTAATAAAAAAATCGTTCTGGAGGTTTAACCCTCAAGTACTAAATAATCCGGATTGTTGTAAATATTTAAAACAACAGATGGAATTCTTTTTTGAGACCAATGATACCCCAGGTATTTCGCCCTCGTTATTATGGAAATTTTTTAATGCTTTTATAAGAGGTTCTATCATTTCATGTCAAGCATATCAAAATAAAAAGAATAGGATGGAACAATTGCAATTAGAAGAACAGATGAGACAACTTGACTTAGAAAACGCGATAGATCCGACTATAGATAAACATAACAAGATAGCAATATTAAAATTGAGGCTAAATCAAATTCTATCTGCAAGAGTTATCAGATTATTTCAAATTACAAAACAGGAAAATTTCGAATTTGGCGACAAACCACACAAACCTTTAGCACGCCAGTTGAGAAAAGTTGAAAAGGACCATATCCTAAAAATGACTATCCTAAAAATCAAATCAGATAAAGGTAAATTGTTAACGCTTCCAAAAGACATTAATGAAAGATTTGCCCAATTTTATCACAATTTATATACATCCAAAACATCAACAGAAATGAGAAATATTACAAACTTTCTTGATAACTGTAAACTTCCAACACTTAATCCGCTGGAACAAGAGGAATTAGGAGCACAGATTTTAATTAAAGAAATAGAAGAGACAATCAATTCATTGAAGAACGGCAAAACACCAGGACCAGACGGGTTTAGTAACGAATTTTATAAAAGATTTTATGAGGTAATTTCCCCGCATTTATACAACCTTTATATATACGCATTTAAAGAACAGACATTACCACAAACACTAGCTGAATCAACTATCACACTTATACCCAAAAAAGATAAAGATCTAGAAGACCCGGGATCATACAGTGCAATCGCACTGTTAAATACAGATCAGAAAATATTAGCGAAAACTTTGGCAAGAAGATTAGGTAAATACGTTAATAAATTAATACACTCGGATCAAACGGGGTTTATACCCAAGAGACATTCGTTTAATAGTTTGAGACGTCTTTTTAACATAATGTACTCACACAGAACTAAAGAAGACTTATCAATTATTTCATTAGATGCAGAAAAAGCATTTGACCAAGTAGAATGGAAATATCTTTTTACAGTACTGCAAAAATTTCAGTTGGGAGAAAAGTTTATCTCATGGATAAAACTGTTATATGATAAGCCGACTGCCAGAATACTGACTAATCATATACTCTCTCCTAAATTCCAGTTATCCAGGGGTAATAGACAGGGATGTGCATTATCATCCCTGTTATTTGCCCTTGCGATTGAACCTCTAGCGGAAAGTATAAGAGTACATCCGAACATTCACGGCTATAATTCTAAATACTCCAATAATAAAATATCATTATATGCAGATGATGTATTATTATATATCACCAATTCTCAAGTTAGTATTCCAAATATATTAAATCTTATAGAGGAATCCGGCTCCTTTTCAGGATTTAGAATAAATTGGAACAAAAGTGAAATTATGTCAATAAAACCTGAAGAGCCAACACACCTTCTAAAATTCCCTTTCGGAATTGCTACGGAAAAATTCAAATATCTGGGTGTTCAGGTAACCAGAAAATATACCTCTCTGTTCAACGCAAACTTCCCGCCTTTAGTTACTAAATTAAACGCTCTTATTCAATTCTGGAAAACCATCTCGTTGTTTCTAATAGGCAGAATAAATGCTATAAAGATGATCTTCCTCCCACAAATTCTGCATTTATTTCAATCAATGCCGATATACCTTCCTAAACATTTTTTCAAAAATCTTGGTTCTCTGATTACAAACTTTATTTGGGATTATAAAACACATAGAATTCATAAACGGCATCTATGTAAACCCAAAGAAACGGGCGGATTGGCTCTCCCCAACTTCTTATACTATTACTGGGCAACGAATATTAAAAATGTAATCTACTGGTTGGACAATTCATGCCAACAGGTAGACTGGTTAATAATGGAGAGAGAGGATTGCTCACCTTTTAATATAGGTGCGATTCTTCTCTCCAATAAATTTGAAGAGCACACTATATGATAAAAATCCGATTTTATTCACAGCACTCTACGAATCTGGAGACAAATAAAATCAACTTTTAAACTAAGAAATGTATCTCTTCTTTCACCAATAGCCAATAACCCTTTGTTCTAGCCATCTATTATAGATAAAATGTTTACATATTGGGAAAGACTAGGAATTAAAAAACTTGGAGATCTTTACGAGATGGGAACTCTTCTCTCATTTCAGGAATTACAGTCGAAATATCACCTGAAAGGTAATCAATATTTTAGATATCTTCAAATTCGAGACTATCGGAAAACATATACCCAAGACTACCAAACTTTGCTGCCAGATATATTAGACGAATGTATGAATAGAAATTCAGTCAAACAACTTAACATCATATTTGTATAATACCCTTCTTAATATAGAAATCCCATCGTCAGAAGCAATTAGAAGAGACTGGGAAGAGGAACTAGGCCTAAAAATTCTAAAAGACAGATGGGATGAAAACCTTTTGTATATACACAATTGTTCGATTAACGTTAGACATACGTTAATTCAATTTAAAATACTGCATAGACTCTACTACTCAAAGTCTAAACTGAATAAGATCTTTCCAAATGTATCTCCTATTTTTGCAAATGTCTCCTTCAAGAAGCAACTATAACACATTCCTTCGCTTCTTGCATAAAATTACATAACTTTTGGAGAGAAATTTTTGAAATTCCCTCAAAAACATTTAAAACAAAATTGGACCCCAACACGGAATTGATTATTCTAGGAACGTCAGAAGCCTACTCTGAGCTATCAATATTTCAAAGACGTTTCCTCAATTATGGTCTGATAACGGCGAAAAACTAATACTCAAATTTTTGGAAACATACATCTGTCCCTACTCTTAAAATGTGGATTACAAACATGTCTGAGATGCTACATCTTGAAAATATTTGACTTGTCTTAGCAGAAAAACCAGAGCATTTTTTGAAGACATGGACACCATTCATTGATTTATTACAAGGATAGTATGGTGCAACACAATTTTGGAGTTAAATCTAATTACGGGTTGGGTGATGGGTGGGGAGGGATGCGAGGCAGGTATATCATCACCTTTTGTTTTTCTTTCTGTTTTTGTCTTTTTATTTCTCTACGTCTTCCTTATTTCTTTTACTTACTCACTCTTTGGCAACACCAATTTGGTAGTCTAGGGGTTCTATCCTTGCACATCCACTTTTTCTCTCTTGCTTTTTCTCTCTTTTCTCTTAACTATAGCTAAAAATTAAAATTGAAGCTGTACAATAACTGTATTATGTCATATGCCGCTGGTTATATTTTTGTACACTGCTTCTAATAAATTAAAAAAATATATATATATATATATATATAATAATAAAAACTTGCTGGCAGGACTCAGTGTTCTCGGATTGCAACATTGTTGCGGGGAGGGCCAGCAAGGATTTGGATCCCATTGTGATGTCATAGCTGTAACTGCCAGTGTGCAGATGGAAGAATATTTTTCTTAAACTGGGATTTTGTAAAGTTAACAATACGAATAACTTGTAAAATATAACATCAATCTGATCAAAACTTGTTGAAAACACACCACAGGACAATTGTGAATAAGGTGTTGCAAAAATGTAGTGTTATCGTGTACCGTTTTGGCGTAATTCCGGGATCTCACTCACTCACACACAGAATCACAAACAAACAAGCTGAGAGTTTTAGTAATATACTAGACCAAGTGCAGACCCGTTGGGTCTGGTCCCCGAAAGTGCTTGACACCCCGGGGTGTTGTTCCCGAACGTGCTTGAGACCCCGGGGTGAAAATCGTGGAAAAAAAAGATGGCGTCATTTTCGGAAAAAATCGGAGAAAATCGGCGAAATAAAGATGGCGTCGTTTTCTGAGAAAATCGGAGACAATCACATGGGGTGTGGGGGGGGATGGATTTTATTAAAAAACGTGTACATAAACAGGACCGAATTTAATCAGGAGTGGCTATTCGTAAAGATAAATGTCATCTCTTTGGAAATGGTAAAAAATATGGGCATTTCCGCACGCTGTGTGGGCCAGGGGCGGTATCAAAGGCGGCGTACGGACGTACGGACGTACAGACGTACAGACGTACAGACGGACGACAGCCAGAGAGTTTTAAAAAGTATACTAGACCAAGTGCAGACCCGTTGGGTCTGGTCCCCGAAAGTGCTTGACACCCAGGGGTGTTGTTCCCGAACGTGCTTCAGATCCCGGGGTGAAAATCGGCGAAAAAAAGATGGCGTCATTTTCGGAAAAAATCGGAGAAAATCGGCGAAAAAAAGATGGCGTCGTTTTCGGAGAAAATCGGCGAAAAAAAGATGGCGTCGTTTTCGGAGAAAATCGGAGACAATCGGAGAAAATCACATGGGGGTGGGGGCGGGGATGGATTTTATTTAAAAAACGTGTACATAAACAGGACCGAATTTAATCAGGAGTGGCTATTCGTAAAGATAAATGTCATCTCTTTGGAAATGGTAAAAAATATGGGCCTTTCCGCGCGCCGTGTGGGCCAGGGGCGGTATCAAAGGCGGCGTTGGGACGTACAGACGTACAGACGGACGACAGCCAGAGAGTTTTAAAAGTATATAAAAGATAGATAGATAGATATAGATATTTAGCCCGTCTGAGGAATATCTAGTTTATCATTATTTTAATGTGTAGATTGATGAAAATGCTTTAAAAAAGTAATTGTTTATTATTTGAAGGTCACTGACTTGTAATCTATCTATCAATATAATTTTAAAACTGTGTGTGTGTGTGTGGGGGTGTGTTTGTCATTTCGCCTTTGAAACGTATCTCCTCGAGAACCAGACGCAGAAATGCGGAGATTTTTACATATTTCGGTAAGGATTTAACTTATGATTTCAGAAATCCACTCCTCTCTAAATTTGCTTAATTATTTCCCGAGATATTTGTTAAAAATTATCACCAAACTGACATTTAAAAAAATATATAAAGACTGCCCAGCTGCTGACCTCGCAATGCCTTTCCTCGTGGCCCCACTGGATTAATGCAGCTGCTGTCAACGCGCATGCGCAGTTTTCCATGAGGTACGTTAGCCCACCCACTCCCCCATTCTTCAAAAGGCGCAGAAAGATCGAGAAAGTTCTGCAGAACAAAGATTCTACAGCTCAGCTCCGCTATAGGATCTTTGTTCTGCAGATCTCGAACTCAGAGGCGCCTCACGCGATGAAGCTTCTCCTCACTGTTGGCGCAGCTCGTGAAGCTCCGCCCCTCCCATCCCCTGCCCGCTCATTCCAGCTGTGGGTTTCCAGAGTCATAAGCCGCTTCTGTCTCTGCATTTCGCAGCCCACTCACTCGCCCGGCTCACCCCCTCCTCTTCTCACCTCCTCCCCTCTCCTCCCTCCCTCTCTCCCCTCTCCTCTCTACCCGTCACAGGGGACGACCTCGTCTCCGGGGAGGCCCAATCGTCTGCCCCCCCCCCCCCGGCCCTGTCACGCTGGTGGGTGCGCTTCCCTTAGCGGTAGCCACAATCGGCTGGTCCCTGCTTTTCACCGTCCTCAGATTGGGCCCCCGTGAGCTGCCGCCCCGCCCCTCTCCTCTCTCTTTCTCTCGCTCTCCCTCTCTCTCTCTCGCTTTCCCCCCCTCTCTCTCTCCCCCTCTCTCTCTCTCTCCACTCTCTCTCTCCCCCTCTCTCTCTCCCCCTCTCTCTCTCCCCCTCCATTTCCCTCTCTCTCTCTCTCCTCCCTCTCTCTCTCCCCCTCCCTCTCTCTCTCTCCCCCTCCCTCTCTCCCCGTCCTCTCACACACACCCTGCCCTCACCCACCCTCCCACCCCTAAACCCCTTTCCCCTCCCCTAAACCCCCTTCCCCTTCCACCCCTCCCCTACCCCCTTCCCTCCACCCTCTCCCCTACCCCCTTCCCTCCACCCCCTACCCTCACCCACCTCTCCCCCTCCCTTCCCACCCCCTTCCCTTTCCCCCCCTCTCAGCCCCTCTCTCTCTTCCCCTCTCTCCTCCCCTCTCTGTCCTCCCGTCTCTCTCCACCCATCTCTCTCTCCCCTCCTCCCCCACCCTCCCCCCTCACCCACCCTCCATCTCCTCCTCCCCTCCACCCCCACTCTCTCCCTCTGTCTCTTGCCCTTCTGTCTCTGCCTCTCTCTCTGTCTCCCCCATTCTCTCTATGCCCTCACTCTCTACCCCCCCCCCTCCCTCTCTAGATGTGCCTGCGAGTTGGGGGCATCAGTGGATAGGGTTATTGGGTAAATGGAGCAAATTAATAATATTAATATAATAGTTAGTGTGTGTGGGGATGGTTGGTGTGTGTGACGGCGCATGCCGCCCCGCCCCCCTGCAAACACGCGTTGGGGGAACAGACCCAACGGATCTGCACTTGGTCTAGTATTATTATGAAACTCTGATCTTGGATGTTTCCTTGTGGGTTTGCTTGCTTGCTTGAACTTTTTCTTTGATTCACATCTCCTCGAAAACCCGACGCGGTAATGGTGATATTTTTACATATTCCGGTAGAGACATACCTCATGATCTCAAAAATACCCTCATAAGAACATTTGTTTTATTATTTCCTGAGTTTTTTTACTAATATTGTTCACCAATCTGACATCTTTTATAAATCTAACGTGCTGAAGCGAGCTGGATGATGTCACAATGCCACTGCTCCTCGCGGCAAGCTGTGCAAATTTTTCAACGCGCAGCCCCACTGTTTTCCACGAGTTACGAGTTACGTGGCCCCAGCCGCCCTCCCCCCCCCCAGGGCTCTGGATTGAATCCGTTGAGCATGTGCACAAGTCATGCAGCGCGCTCTGCTGCGCTCCTTCACGTTCTACAACGTTATCGTAGAGCGGGCACGGACAAGCACAGTGGAAAAATGGCTGTGGCGGCCGTCACAGGGGATGACCTCTCCGTCTCCCCCGCCCGATCGTCTGTCACGCTGGTGGGTGGGCTTACCCTCGCGGAAACCATGATCGGCCGGCCCTCTGCTGCTTTTCACCATCCTCAGATCACTCCGTGCCTCGCTCTCCCCCTCCTCCCTCTCTACCCCCTTCCCTCTCCACCTCCCCCCCCACTAGCCTCGCCTGCGCAGTTGGTTATGCGTGAGTGGATAGGGCGGGGGATGGGGTAAAAGGAGCGAGGGTTAGTTATCAAGGGAGGGGGGTAGTGTGTGTGGGGGGTGGTTAGTGTATGTGTGATGCCGAAGGCCGCCCCCCCCCCACAACCGTGCGTTGAGGGGACGGGACCCAACGGGTCCCCCTTGATCTAGTTACAATTAAATATATTTAAAATGCAAAATACATAATAAGAGTTGTAATAAGGTCATTTCAATTAGATTGGATTTCTGCTTTTTTATATAGTTGCCACAAAGCACGAGAATCTCTGTTAAGTTCCTCCAGTGGATTTCTTAACTACCGTGGGATTTTGAATTGGGCTGTGGTTGTGCTGGTAGGTACTATGCTCAGATCTAACTGAGAAAACAATGGTGAGAACTATATTACATGCACTTACAGTGTTTTTATTTAGATTTAATACACTGTATATAGTTACAAATGGAAAAGAGCTTGCCAGAGATCTACTTCTTGACCCTTTTACAAAACAGTGTGGCCTGTAAATGGTCGCTAGGTTTCAGGTGGCAGAACCCAACATTTTACCCTGGCAGTGTCATGATGATCTAGTTGGACTTGTTAGGTCCTCATTGGGGTGTCAGGTCATCTGATCCTTTGCATTCAGTAAAATTACATTTTTAGCAGGCGAGGACGGCAGACATTGTGGCTACAATGATCCAACACAATACCTTAACAACATGTGCACATTCAAATTCTTTGAACTTCCATCTACCTAAAGTTGATATAGCTAGCAAACTAGTTAGGTAATTGACATGAACTAATTTTGCTGAATACTAATAACAACAGGCCTAGATAGAGTGGATGTGGAGAGGATGTTTCCACAAGTGGGAGAGTTTAGAACCAGAGGTCATCGGCTCAGAATTAAAGGACGTTCCTTTAGGAAGGAGATTCTGCTCCTATCACTTATGAACTTATGAACCAAAATGTACCCCAAAATCAAAAACAAATATTCAAGCCAAAAATTGATATCAAGATATATTCATGATATGTATTGTGATATTAACCTCAAGTTTACCTCTATGTTATTGACATTGAGTGTCTTGAAATCAAATGAACAGATCTAAGATGTTTTTTAAAAACTGATTGTTTCATTATATTTAAACAGGTTCAGTTGCTGTGGAATTGGATTTTAATGATGTTCAATGAATGACTTGTAAGGTGGGTAGGCATGGGTGACAGTCATTTGGTAAACAATGATCTTTTAGATTTAGAAGAGTTAGATTTTTCAGGCTTTTTGACGCAGTGCAGTATTAGTTCAAGTATTTAAAAATACCCGAAAGAGGACTAATTAATTTCTCGATATTACGAATTGTAATATTCCAGAAGAATTTATTGGTATTCAAGAAATATCAGATATCTCTAAACCGATACTGAAGGAGTATCCCAAAAGTAACGGAAAATATCACTCGCAACCTGCAATGATTTGTAAACCGAGAGTATTTAACTATGAATATATGAATGATGTATTTCCTACTACTTGGTACAATTTTTTCTGTACGCCTACTGACAACTTATTGCATTGCTGTATGTGGTATTAAAGTGATTTAGGAAATTTAATATAAGGTACAGCTTTAATTTGATTAAATAAATACATTTATGGTGATTACCTTATTTTCTTCGTAGGTTTTGACGCACACACAAATGGTTCTTGAAAATTTGATCACGTATGTATTGTACCTACAATTATCTAGATTAAGATTATGAACATTAGGGATTTTTAAATTATTAAGCTTATCATTTGTAAATTGATTTTCTTCTAATCCATGTATTTACATTTGATGGCTCTGTGAAAGCTTTGGCTAATGTAGACTGATCTATCAAATATTGAGTTTTCTGCCTTTGGCAGTTTCTAAATTGAATCATACATTTTATAAGCCTTTAAAACTAACTTCTTAGTTCTAATCACTTATATCGTTACTATCCCAGAGAAAAGATTCAGTAACATTTGATTTTTGTGATGTCTAAGTTCGAGTGTCAACTGTCAGTTACATGCAAACCAAACCAACCAAATTGATTAATTTTAAAATACTCCAGCATGAAAAATTGTGCTGGAGCAATAATTTGAAGTGTAGCTCTTTTTTCCAAAAATGTAACCACAGCAAACCCTCGTTATAACTGATCATAGGAAGGGGGAATTGGAGTTTGTTATTGCCGATTGACTGTTATAACCGAGTACGGTATAATCATTGTACATAATTGAAACAGAACTGCAGATTGTAGTTAAAACAAAAAGGACACAAAGTGCTGGTCACTCAACAGGTCAGGTAACATCTCTGGAGAACATGGGATAGGTGACATTGGGAATCTTCTTCAGACTGTTTCAGTCTGTTGTGTCACTGTTGTGTTACTTTGTGTCATTTCACCTTGAAACTAGGCACCAATGCCACTAGTCTGCACCAGTGAGCCCTTCACTGGTTCATGCAGCTGTAGCTGCGGCTCACGTTATCGCATTTGGGGACAGGGCTTTCTTCAGGACGCTGCCAATAGCAGGTCACCGTTGGCCTCTATCCTCTCTCACCAGCTGCCGCTTCCAAGGTAGAGCATGTCGGCAACTTGGGGGAGAACGAGGAGGAGGAGGAGGCGGTGGTGGAGGGAGAGAGAGAGAGTGGGGGAGGGGGAGGGGGGAGAGAGGCCAAGTGGACAGAGCGATGGAAGAAGGAGGAGGCAGCTCCGGTTTAGCGGAGAGTAGACAAAACAATAGCCGACAGGAAGCTTCCGCAGGTGGGAGAGGACGAAGCCCCACGGAGACCGAGTGTGTCCTATCGGTGGCAGCGGCCTGAAGAAATGCTGTCCCCAGAGGTTATAACGTGAGGTGCAACAACAGCCATGTCAATGGACTGTGCGATGGGTGAAGAAGGGCTCGTTGGAGCACCTTGTGAGTCGGGAGTGGCATCGGAAGCTGGGTTGGGGAGAACATGTCAAAGTAAACTGGGTATTATAACTAAAAAAATATTGTACCATTAAAGTTAAGGTTTTCTTTTCTATAGTATGTCAATGATAACATTGACTCAATGTACATTGTTTAGTTTGTAGGTTCGGGTGTGATATTAATGACAACTAAAGTATCTACACAGGTACGGAATTCTTGTGGATCCAGTTCAGATTATTGCATTTGCTTTGAGTGACCCCAACACTTGGCCAGGTTCATATCTGATTATTGGTGAGTGGAACCACTTGGATTAAAATAGTTGCTAAATTACATTTTATTTTCATTGAATTTGAATGTCTTAAATGCTCTTGCATCTAATGATTTTAAAGATATATAATTATTAAAAATTGTTAGTAATATTTAAAAACTTGCTTCATTTAGCATAAATATAAACAAAATTAAAATCCTATTCAGTCATTCAGCAAAGCTATATTTGTAATCTTTCAATATTGAAAAAATTCTTTAGATAACTAAAGGCATAAATCACCTTAAGCAGGGATAAAGTATTTCCTGAAAAAATACACGTTGAGCTATCGTTCTTCATTGTTCTCTGTTACTGATCTCATAATAGGGCCTGTCCCACTTACGTGTCCTTGGCACGCAAATTACGCGACCTCGTCGTCGCGTTGAGGTGCACGGGCATCTTATGGCCGTGCGGCGCCGGTCCCACTGAGAAGCGTGGAGGGGCATGTAGTTGTGCGTGACATCATGCGGGGCTCCGAAATTTTTGTAGCGAACAAATTCTTCACGCGCCAACGGCCTGTCGCGTAACTGATGACCAAAGTGGGACAGGCCCAAAACCCTGGCGCGACGCAACGTCTCACCTCCAACAGCAGCAGAAGCAGGCAAACGATCGCCGAACTCGACCTGGGGCTCACGGCCGTTGCGGTCCGGATCCGCCCCCACTTCTACTCCCAGAGCGGGGCCAAGAAAATTGAAGATAGACACAAAATGCAGGAGTAACTCAGCGGGACTGGCAAGACCCTTCTTTCAGACTGAAGAAGAGTCTCGACACGAAACATCACCCATTGCTTCTCTCCAGAGCTGCTGCCGGTCACGCTAAGTTACTGCTGCATTTTGTGTCCATCTTCAAATGACGTCACGCGCTCCAGACGGCTGTGCGGGCGCATGAAATCGCGCGCCACCTTCGCGGGACCGTCGCGCCTCAACACGACCATGAGGTAATTAGCGTGCCAAGGACACGTAAGTGGGACAGGGGCTTAAGATTACCCATTCTGTGCAAAACTATTTATTTACAATCCACTTTAATTAGTTGTAAATGACACCAAGTGATGCTTCCAATGTCGTAATTTGCAGTGTCTACACAAAACCTTTCTTATTGTAAATTACTTTAGCTCATCAAGTGAAGTAATAAAGACATTTTCAATGCTGAATAGCACAATTTATTTTTTGGGATATGACTTTCTGACGCTAACGAGATTTTATTTCCATGTAATGGATTTGATTTTCATGTTCTTGCCTGCAGTAATGGAAATTTGGGTAATGCAGTTCAGTGAAAGGTTAAAAAACAAGTGATATTTTCCCCTGGTCCAGTTGAGGAATCCAAGTTAGGACCGAGATTCTTTCATACAATTGAAATGGAATATAGTGTTTAGTTTTAGGTACACTGCCTTAGGAAAGATGTATTTATCATTGAAGGGACCAGAATTGAACCAGAATCAAAAGATTAAAGTATAAAGATGGGTTTCAAAACTTGGGGTGTATTGTCTTTAGTTTACCAATCAGATGTTGATTTAATCAAGCTGTTAAAATGATAAATACATTCATTAAGACAAATATTTTAAAAATAGTATATGTTGGGGGAATTGCAGACAGTGAGTTAGGGGGTCAGACAGGCGATTCTGTGGATGCAGTCGAGAGACCCGGATGGTAGTTTGCCTCCCTGGTGCCAGGGTCTGTGATGTGTCTCAACGTGTCCAAGATATCCTGAAAGGGCAGGGAGAGGAGCCCGGGGTCGTGGTACATGTAGGTACCAATGACATAGGTAGAAAAAGAGAAGAGGTCCTGAAAGGAGAATTTAGGGAGTTAGGAGGGGAGTTAAAGAGAAGGACAGCAAAGGTAACAATCTCGGGATTACTGCCTGTGCCACGCGACAGTGAGAGTAGGAATGGAGCGAGGTGGAGGATAAATGCGTGGCTGAAGGACTGGTGCAGAAGGCAGGGATTCAAATTTCTGGATCATTGGGACCTCTTTTGTGGAAGGTGCGACCTGTACAAAAAGGATGGGTTGCACTTGAACCTGAGGGGGACCGATATCCTGGCGGGGAGATCAGCAAAGGCTACTGGGGAGACTTTAAACTAGAATGGTTGGGGGGAGGGACTCAAATAGAGAAAGCTATTAGACAGTGTGTGAGGCAGGAGGCAGAGAAGGAAAGCACTCAGACCCAACATGTAGGGGGGTAAGAAGAAAACAATAATAAACAGAGAATAAGATGTGGTGGGGTTCTTAAATGGGTGAGCAGTGAAACAGAGGGGTGTTAAATGCGGGCGGAAGCAATAGGTAGCAAGGTGAAAAGTAAAAGTGGCAGGCAGAAAAATCCAGGGCAAAAATCAAAAAGGGCCACTTTTCAACATAATTGTATAAGGGGTAAGACCGTTGTAAAAACAAGCCTGAAGGCTTTGTGTCTCAATGCAAGGAGCATTCGTAATAAGGTGGATGAGTTGAACGTGCAGATAGCTATTAATGATTATGATATAGTTGGGATCACGGAGACATGGCTCCAGGGTGACCAAGGCTGGGAGCTGAACATCCAGGGATATTCAATATTCAGGAGGGATAGAAAGAAAGGAAAAGGAGGTGGGGTAGCGTTGCTGGTTAGAGAGGATATTAACGCAGTGGAAAGGAAGGACATTAGCTTGGAGGATGTGCAATCGGTATGGGTAGAGCTGCGAAACACTAAGGGGCAGAAAACGCTGGTGGGTGTTGTGTACAGGCCACCTAGCAGTAGTAGTGAAGTTGGGGATGGCATCAAACAGGAAATTAGAAATGCGTGCAACAAAGGCAAAACAGTTATAATGGGTGACTTCAATCTACATATAGATTGGGTGAATCAAATTGGCAGGGGTGCTGAGGAAGAGGATTTCTTGGAATGTATCTAAACCAACATGTAGAGGAACCAATGAGAGAGCAGGCTATTCTAGACTGGGTATTGAGTAATGAGGAAGGGTTAGTTAGCAGTCTTGTTGTGCGTGCCCCCTTGGGCAAGAGTGACCATAATATGGTTGAGTTCTTCATTAGGATGGAGAGTGACATTGTTAATTCAGAAACAACGGTTCTGAACTTAAAGAAAGGTAACTTTGAGGGTATGAGACGCGAATTGGCCAAGATTGACTGGCAATTAGTTCTAAAAGGTTGACGGTGGATATGCAATGGAAGGCATTTAAAGACTGCATGGATGAACTACAAAAATTGTTCATCCCAGTTTGGCAAAAGAATAAATCAGGGAAGGTAGTGCATCCGTGGATAACAAGGGAAATCAGGGATAGTGTCAAAGCAAAAGATGATGCGTACAAATTAGCCAGAAAAAGCAGCATACCAGAGGACTGGGAGAAATTCAGAGACCAGCAGAGGAGGACAAAGGGCTTAATTAGGAAAGGGAAAATAGATTATGAAAGAAAACTGGCAGGGAACATAAAATCTGACTGCAAAAGTTTTTATAGATATGTGAAGAGAAAGAGATTAGTTAAAACAAATGTAGGTCCCTTGCAGTCAGAAACGGGTGAATTGATCATGGGGAACAAGGATATGGCGGACCAATTGAATAACTACTTTGGTTCCGTCTTCACTAAGGAAGACATAAATAATCTGCCGGAAATAGCAGGGGACCGCGGGTCAAAGGAGATGGAGGAACTGAGTGAAATCCAGGTTAGTCGGGAAGTGGTGTTGGGTAAATTGAATGGATTAAAGGCTGATAAATCACCAGGGGCCAGATAGGCTGCATCCCAGAGTACTTAGGAAGTAGCTCCAGAAATAGTGGATGCATTAGTGATAATTTTTCAAAACTCTTTAGATTCTGGAGTAGTTCCTGAGGATTGGAGGGTAGCAAACGTAACCCACTTTTTAAGAAGGGAGGGAGAGAGAAAACGGGGAATTACAGACCAGTTAGTCTAACATCGGTAGTGGGGAAACTGCCTAGAGTCAGTTATTAAAGATGGGATAGCAGCACATTTGGAAAGTGGTGAAATCATTGGACATAGTCAGCATGGATTTACGAAAGGTAAATCGTGTCTGACGAATCTTATAGAATTTTTCGAGGATGTAACTAGTAGAGTGGATAGGGGAGAACCAGTGGATGTGTTGTATCTGGACTTTCAGAAGGCTTTCGACAAGGTACCACATAAGAGATTAGTCTACAAACTTAAAGCACACCGCATTGGGGGGTCAGTATTGATGTGGATAGAGAACTGGCTGGCAAACAGGAAACAAAGAGTAGGAGTAAACGGGTCCTTTTCACAATGGCAGGCAGTGACTAGTGGGGTACCGCAAGGCTCAGTGCTGGGACCCCAGCTATTTACAATTTATATTAATGAACTGGATGAGGGAATTGAAGGCAACATCTCCAAGTTTGTGGATGACACTAAGCTGGGGGGCAGTGTTAGCTGTGAGGAGGATGCTAGGAGACTGCAAGGTGACTTGGATAGACTGGGTGAGTGGGCAAATGTTTGGCAGATGCAGTATAATGTGGATAAATGTGAGGTTATCCACTTTGGTGGCAAAAATAGGAAAGCAGACTATTATCTAAATGGTGGCCGATTAGGAAATGGGGAGATGCAGCGAGACCTGGGTGTCATGGTACACCAGTCATTGAAAGTAGGCATGCAGGTGCAGCAGGCAGTGAAGAAAGCGAATGGTATGTTAGCTTTCATAGCAAAAGGATTTGAGTATAGGAGCAGGGAGGTTCTACTGCAGTTGTACAGGGTCTTGATGAGACCATACCTGGAGTATTGCGTACAGTTTTGGTCTCCAAATCTGAGGAAGGACATTATAGCCATAGAGGGAGTGCAGAGAAGGTTCACCAGACTGATTCCTGGGATGTCAGGACTTTCATATGAAGAAAGACTGGATAGACTTGGCTTATACTCGCTAGAATTTAGGAGATTGAGAGGGGATCTTATAGAAACGTACAAAATTCTTATGGGGTTATGACAGGCTAGATGCAGGAAGATTGTTCCCGATGTTGGGGAAGTCCAGGACAAGGGGTCACAGCTTAAGGATAAGGGGGAAATCCTTTAAGACCGAGATGAGGAAAAACTTTTTCACACAGAGAGTGGTGAATCTCTGGAACTCTCTGCCACAGAGGGTAGTTGAGGCCAGTTCATTGGCTATATTTAAGAGGGAGTTAGATGTGGCCCTTGTGGCTAAAGGGATCAGGGGGTATGGAGAGAAGGCAGGTACGGGATACTGAGTTGGATGATCAGCCATGATCATATTGAATGGCGGTGCAGGCTCGAAGGGCCGAATGGCCTACTCCTGCACCTATTTTCTATGTATCTATGTATCTATGTGATGAAGGCTGTCAGAAGATACAGCAAAATATAGATCATCTGCAGAAATGGGTGGAGAAATGGCAGATTCCAAGCAAGTACGAGGTTGTGCACTTTGAGAGGTTAATATAAGGGGAGAGTATACAATTAATGGCCATACCCTTTACAGCATTGGTGTGCCAAGTTCATAGCTCACTGAAGGTGGAAGCAAAAGTAGATAGAGTGGTAATGAAGACATATGGTATGCTTGCATTCATTGCTGAGGCATTGAGTATAAGACTTAGAAAATCATGATGCAGCTCTATCAGAATTTGGTTAGGCCACATTTGGAGTATTGCGTGCATTTCTGGTTTGCAGAAAGGATGTGAAGGTTTTGGAGAGGGTGCTGAGGAGGTTTACCAGAATGCTGCCGGATTAGATGGCAGGAAGAGGTCAGATAACTGTGGATTGTTTACTGTGGAACATTGGAGGTTAAGCGGAGACGATAGAAGTATATAAAATCATGAGAGTGTGGACAGTCAGAACCTTTTTCCTAGGGTGGAAATGTTCAACACTAGAAGGCATAGCTATAAGGTGAGAGCTGGAAAGTTTAACGGAGATGTGCAGGAGCACATTTCTTACACAGAGAGTGGTGGTGTGGCTTTAACGCATTACCAGGGGTGGTGGTGGAAGCAGATACGATGGTAGAGTTTCAGAGGCTTTTAGACAGGGACAAGAAGAGCAAGGAATAGAGGTATATGGATCATGTACACGCAGATAAGATCAGTTTAGCTTGACATCGTGTTTGACACAAACATTGTGGGCCGAATAGCCTGTTTTTGTGCTGTACTGTTCCGTGTTCAGATGTAAATAGTAGTGTTTCCCAGGATTTGTATTTGAATGTCATTCTTTTTACATAAATTATTTGGGTTTAAACTGAGTGAATAATATTAACAGTTGATAGCAAAAATGAAGGGTATTCTTTTAAAATATGTGGAAAGACAGAACATCATTAATTGTTTACAGAAACGGAAACATTTTGGAAAGCACAGTCTAATATAAGTCAATGCTAATTGTCGTACCATTTAAAAATAATAGAAAATCTATCTATCTTTTTTTGGACCACCTTACTCACAATTGTCCTGTGATGTGTTTTTATCACGTTTCGTTCAGATTTATGTTATATACAAGTTATTCATATTTTCAACTTTACAAAACCCCACTTTGAGAAAAATCACTTGAACTTGCAGTGGCAGTTAGCAGGGTATGATGTCACAATAGGATCTAATTTACATAAATTGGCCATCAGCAGTGCTGCACCCCACAATTACATCACAACGGGATCTCATTTATATTTTAAAAAACAGCAGCTTCCACCTCACAATGATGTCCAGGGGGTATGGAGGGGAGAGGGGTTATGGAGGGAGTGAGTGACTGAGGGTAGGGAATGACTGAAGGTAGGGGAAATGAGAAGGAGGGAGAGGTGAGGAGGAGGGAGAGGTGAGGGAGTGGAGGAGGGGAGGACGAGAGGGGGGAGAAGAGGGAGGGTGAAGAGGAGGGGGGGGGGGTGATGGGGGAATGAGAGGAAATGAGCTGCACCTGCACATTGGGGGCTATGGGTGAGTGGTGGAATATTGCATTGGGGGAACGGGTTGCGTTGGGAGAACGGGTGAGTGGTGGAACGGGTTGCGTTGGGGGAACGGGTGAGTGATGGAATATTGCATTGGGAGAATAGGGGATATTGCGTTGGGGGAACGGGGGCCAACAGATTGATCCTATATTTTACGTTATTCACATTTTGAACGTTAAAAATGTAACTTCTCACTTTAAAAAATCCAATTCCCTCGCCCGTTACAATGTTACAAAGACAGGATACTGAGTCCTGTCATTTGAAACATTGTAACGGGCAGGAGCAGAGCAAGGGAATTTGATTTTTTAAGTTTAAAAAGAGGGAGGTGAAATGGAGGGGCAGGGAGTGCTGGGGGATCAGGGGAAATGAGCCGCGCCTGCGCAGTTGGGGGCTACGGGTGAGTGGAAGGATATTGCGTTGGGGAGCAGGTGAGTGGTGAAATATTGCGTTGGGGAACGTGTTGCGTTGGGGGACCAGGCTTCCCGTGTGACGGACCCAACGGGTCTCACTTGGTCTAGTATATTCTATCATATCATATATCATATCATATCTATCTATATACTTTTAAAATTCTGTGTGTGTGTGTGTGTTTTATTGTGGGTGTCAGATTTGGCGTTTGATTCTTTGGTCCGCCAAAACCACACGCGAAAACTCCGAGATTTTTTCCATTTCGCTAGACATTACACTTTTACATACCCTAAAACACTCCTTATTAGATTTAGGACATTTTTATGTACACTTTTTAAAATGAAATCCACCCCCCCACACTCATTTTGTCGCCTCCTGCTGGCCAGCCACCATAATGGCTGCTGCCGCCCGGCTCTGCTCCAAAAACACCGACATTTTTTTTCTTTCCCTAGCGATTTTTGCTGCTGCCGCCCGCCTCTCCTCCACTACCCCCCGGGCCGGCTCTATCACGCTGGCTGAAGCGCCCGGCTCTCCTCCAAAAACGCCGACATTTTAATTTTTCGCTGGCGATTTTCACTGCTGCCGCCCGGCTCTCCTCCACCACCACCCCCCCCCCCCCGGGCCGGCTCTCTCACGCTGGCTCAAGCCAAACATTGGCTCTTCCCCCTCTGCTTTTCGCCGTCCTCTTTCCGAGGACGCCGAAAAGCAGCGGCGGAACAACCCATCTTTGCCTTCAGCCAGCGTCACAGAGCCGGCGCGTCAACGGCTTGTCGGCCCGCAGCCCCATTGAGGGCGTATGCAGCGTCTCGAGGTTTGCGGGTTATAGACCAAGCGCAGGCAATTGGGACTAGGGTAGCTGGGACATTGTTGGCCCATGTGGGCACGTTGGGTCAAAGGCCTGTTTCCACACTGTATTACTCTAATGGGCAAACTGCACGCAGAAAGCACTTAAAGTCAGGAGTGAACCTGGATCTGTGGCATGGGAAGGCTGTGGCTCTCATACAGTTCATGAGTTATTGGAAGTTGGTAGAGAGCCAGAAAATGAACAAGAGCTACAAAATTAAGATAATTGGCCAATTAATAATATTAATATAATATCAATGGGGGTGGTTAATGTGTGTGTTTGGGGGGGTGGGGGTGGTTGGTGTGTGTGCTGGTGGGGGTGGTTAGTGTGTGTGCTGGGGGGATGGTTTGTGTGTGTGTGGGGGTGTGTGTGGTGGTTAGTGTGTGTGTGATGCAGCAAACTGCCCCCCCCCCCGCAACCGCGTGTTGAATGGATGGGACCCTCTCCCCCTCTCCCTCCCTTCCCCCATCTTCCCCCTCCCCACTCTCTCTTCCCTTTCCCCCTCTTGACCTCCCCCTCCCTCCCTCCCCCCCTTCCCCCTCCACTCTTCCCCCTCCCCACTCTCTATTCCCTTCTTCCTCTTGCCCCCCACCTCTCTCCCCTCCTCCACCCCTCCTCCACCCTCCTTCTCCTCCAACCCCACTCTCCCCTCCTCCAACCCCCTCTCCCCTCCAACACTCTCTCCCCCCTTCCCCTCCCCTCTCTCCCCTCATCTCTCCCACCTCTCTTCCCACCTCCTCTCTCCCCTCTACTCTCTTCCCCCCTCCTCCCCTCCCTCCCCCCTTCATCTCCCCCTCTCTCTCCCTCCCCTCCTCTCTCTCTCTCTCCCCTCCTCTCTCTCTCTCTCTGCCCTCCTCTCTCTTTCTCTCTCTCCCCTCCTCTCTCTCTCTCTCCCCTCCTCTCTCCCTGTCTCTCTATCCCCTCCTCTCTCTCTCTCTTTCTCTCCCCTCTTCTCTCTCTCTCCCCCCTTCCCCCACTCACCGCTCCCCTCCCCATCCCTCTCCCCCTTCCCCTCTCTCCTCCCATCCCCAATCTCTCCCCATCTCCCCCCCCCCTCTCCATCTCCCTCTCCTTTGCCCTCTCCCTGTCTCTTCCACCTCCTCCCCCCCTGTGTGTGTGGGGGTGGTTAGTGTGCGTGTGAGCAGCAACCCCCCCTGCAAACGCGCGTTGGCGAAACAGACCCAACGGGTCTGCACTTGGTACTGTATTCTTTTAAAACTCTGTGTGTGTGTTTGTGGGTGTATGTCACATTCCATTTTCAGATTTTTTTTTCAGATTAGATTTTTGGCCTTTGATTCCTTGGTCCGCCAAAACCACACGCGAAATCTATGCGATTTTTTTCCATTTCGCTAGCGATTTCGCTTTTACATTCGTAAATCCACTCCTCATTACTTTTAGACATTTTTATGTGCA
>JAXLNO010002972.1:0-55642 GCA_038087875.1 Malacoraja senta
TTCGCTCCGTAGATCAATTCAATTCAATTCAATTCAATTTATTTGTCGTTTTGAGGGACAAATTTGTCATTTGGACCCCTTGAGGTCCAAACGAAATGTCGTTTCTGCAGCCATACAATACAAAACAAAGAAGACCCGAGACACAACACAATTTACACATACATCCATCACAACGCTGTGATGGAAGGCAAAAATAACGTATCTCTCCACTGCACTCCCCCCCCCCCCCCCCCCCGATGTCAGAGTCAAAGTCAAAGCCCCCGGCGGGCGATGGTGATTGTCCCGCAGCCATTAAAGCCACGCCGGGTGATGCAAGGTTGCGCACCGGGTCTTGGTGTTAGAGCCCCGGCGCTCGCCTGCAAAGTCCGGCAGCCATTCCAAGCCGCGCGGGGGTATAAAGCCCCGCTCCAGGTGCTCCTTAACCCCGCAACTCGGGCGGGAGAAGTCGCCGCTGCGGAAGCCCCGAAAAGCAGTCTCCCACCAGGGGACCCGCGGGCTTCCAGTGTTGCCGTCCGCCAGACCCGCGGTTGTAGCCTCCGAATCTCCGGGGGTCGGGTCGCAGCAGCGATTGTCTCCACCACAGCTCCACCCGCTCCGGACTCGGCCAGCCCCGCGACGGTGAGTAGTCCGCAGCTCCACAACTGGAGCCCCAGGTCGTTCCTGCTGGAGGCTGCTCCACGTTGCCCAGCCCCAACGTCAACGGAGACCCGACAAAGAAAAGGTCGGGTCTCCCGTGCAGCGGAAAGATTTTAAAGTTTCCCCCCCCCCACCCCCACCCCCACCCCCCACACACATACCCCGACAAAAAAAAATAATAAAAACTACATAAAAACGAGACAAAAATAATAAAAAGACAGACGGACTGCAGAGGCCGCTGCAACGAAAAGTCGCGCCGCCCACCAAGATGCTGCCTCACCCGCGGAGTTACTCCAGCATTTTATGTCTACCTTCGATTTTCCAGCATCTGCAGTTCCTTCTTAAACATTTAGACGATATTGTTGTCTCATTTATTCCATTCCATTGTGGTTCTTACAGAGAACGAGTCGTTATAAATATCTGTCCTGGCCAATGGTGTTTCTATTTGCAGATCATTTCTCTTCCCTGTCCTATGTGTTGAGTAAGTTATGTATCTATCTGCAGTTAGGCCCATGGTTGGCAGGAATGGGTCTATGTTCACCCAAATCCTCTGTCCCAGAGAGAGTGGGAGAGAGAGAGAGTGAGAGAGAGAGACACAGAGAGAGAGAGAGAGACAGCGGGAGACACAGAGAGAGACAGACTGAGAGAGACCGAGAGAGAGACAGAGAGAGACAGGGAGGGAGAGGCACAGAGAGAGAGACAATGAGAGAGACAGGGAGAGAGAGAGGGAGAGAGAGAATGAGAGAGACAAAGAGAGAGACAAAGAGAGAGAGACAAAGAGAAAAAGAGAGAGAGACCGAGAGAAAGAGAGAGAGAGATAAACAGGGAGACAGAGAGAGAATGAGCGAGAGAGAGAGAAAGAGAGAGAGAGAGAGAGACAGAGAGAGAGAGCGAGCGAGAAATACATTAGAAACATAGAAACATAGAAAATAGATGCAGGAGTAGGTCAATCGGACCTTTCGAGCCTGCACCGCCATTCAATATGATCATGGCTGATCACCCAACTCAGTATCCTGTACCTGCCTTCTCTCCATACCCCCTGATCCCTTTAGCCACAAGGGCCACATCTAACTCCCTCTTAAATATAGCCAATGAACTGGCCTCAACTACCTTCTGTGGCAGAGAATTCCACAGATTCACCACTCTCTGTGTGAAAAATGATTTTCTCATCTCGGTCCTAAAAGACTTCCCCCTTATCCTTAAACTGTGACCCCTTGTTCTGGACTTCCCCAACATCGGGAACAATCTTCCTGCATCTAGCCTGTCCAACCCCTGAAGTATTTTGTAAGTTTCTATAAGATCCCCCCTCAATCTTCTAAATTCTAGCGAGTACAAGCCGAGTCTATCCAGTCGTTCTTCATATGAAAGTCCTGCCATCCCAGGAATCAGTCTGGTGAACCTTCTCTGTACTCCCTCTATGGCAAGAATGTCTTTCCTTAGATTAGGAGACTAAAACTGTACGCAATAGTCCAGGTGTGGTCTCACCAAGACCCTGTACAACTGCAGTAGAACCTCCCTGCTCTTATACTCAAATCCTTTTGCTATGAATGCTAACATACCATTCGCTTTCTTCGCTGCCTGCTGCACCTCCATGCCTACTTTCAATGACTGGTGTACCATGACACCCAGGTCTCGTTGCATCTCTCCTGTTCCTAATCGGCCACCATTCAGATAATATTCTACTTTCCTGTTTTTGCCACCAAAGTGAATAACCTCACATTTATCCACATTATATCAGGGGATATGAAGGCGGGTACAGGATACTGAGCTGGATGATCAGCCATGATCATATTGAATGGCGGTACAGGCTCGAAGGGCCGAATGGCCTACTCCTGCACCTGTATTCTAGGTTTCTATGTTAAGGGGGGACTTGATAGAGGTCTTTAAAATGATGAGAGGGTTAGACAGAGTTGACGTCGATAAGCATTTTCCATTGACAGTAGTAGGAAGATTCAAACAAGAGGACATGATTTGAGAATAAAGGGACAGAAGTTTAGGGGTAACATGAGGGCGAACTTCTTTACTCAGAGAGTGGTAGCTGTGTGGAATGAGCTCCCAGTGGAAATGGTGGGTGCAGGTTCGATTTTATCATTTAAAAATAAATTGGATAGGTATATGGACGGGAAGGAATGGAGGGTTATGGTCTGAGTGCAGGTAGATGGGACTAGGGGAGAATATGTGTTCGGCACGGACTAGAAGGGCCGAAATGGCCTGATTCCATGCATTAATTGTTATATGGTTATATGGAGGCGTTTGCCTGACCGTAGCAGCTGGAACAGTCCGTTGCAGGGGTGGAAGGGGTCTCCCATGATCTTGTTGGTTCTGGAGTTGAACCTCCTGATGTATAGTTCCTGCAGGGGGGCGAGTGTAGTTCCCATAGTGCGTTCGGCCGAACGTGCTACTCTCTGCAGAGCCTTCTTGTCCTGGGCAGAGCAGTTCCCAAACCAAATCGTGATGTTTCCGGACAAGATGCTTTCCACAGCCGCTGAGTAGAAGCACTGGAGGATCCTCAGAGACACTCTGAATTTCCTCAATTGCCTGAGGTGGTAAAGGCGCTGCCTTGCCTTACTCACCAGTGCTGCAGCGTGTGATGTCCATGTCATATCCTCAGAGATGTGGACTCCCAGGTATTTAAAACAGCTCACCCTATCCACAGTGTCCCCATTTATCCTCAATGGTGTGTATGTCCTCGGATGATGTGCCCTCCTAAAGTCCACGATCAGATCCTTAGTTTTTTTGATATTCAAGAAGAGGCTGTTGTCCTGACACCAGTGCCAGATCAGCCACCTCTTCCGGTAGGCCTTCTCATTATTTTCAGTGATCTGGCCCATCACCACAGTGTCATCAGCAAACTTGATTATCGAGTTGGAGCTGAACCTAGCCACACAGTCATGTGTGTACAGGGAGTACAGTAGGGGGCTGAGGACGCAACCCTGGGGGATCCTGTGCTAAGGATGAGGGACTTCGATGTATTGCCTCCCATCTTGACTACCTGGGGCCTGGTGGTGAGAAAGTCCAGGACCCAGGCACACAGGGGTGTTGAGCCCTAATTCCAGCAGCTTCTCGGCCAGTCTGGTGGGGACTATCGTGTTGAAGGCTGAACTGAAGTCTATGAACAGCATCCTCACGTAGTCCCCTTCTGGCTGTCAAAGGTGAGAGAGAGCGGTGTGCAGAACCTGGGAGACCGCATCGTCGTGGATCTGTTCGGACGGTATGCGAATTGTAATGGGTCCATGTGAGGGAGGAAGGCGCAGATGTGTTTCTTGACTAGCCTCTCAAAGCATTCCATGACTACCGATTGAGAGAGGGACAGAGAGAGAGAGGCAGAGGGACAGAGAGACAGAGTAAGAGCGAGGGACAGAGAGAGAGAGAGAGAGAGAGGGACAGAGAGAGAGAGAGGGACAGAGAGAGAGAGAGACCCACAGAGAGAGGGGGGGCTGAGAGAGAGAGATGGAGAAAGGGGGACAGAGAGAGAGAGGGGGAGGACAGAGAGACAAAGAGAGAGTGGGACAGAGAATGAGAGAAGGACAGAGAGGGAGAGAGAGAGAGGAAAAGAGAGAGGGGGGCAGAGAGAGAGAGATCGACAGAGAGAATGTGCTGGGGTGACATTTTGGGTCGAGACCCTTTAGTTTAGTTTAGAGATGCAGCGCGGAAACAGGTCTTTGGGCCCACGGAGTCCGCGCCGACCAGCGATCATCCCGTACACTAGCACTATCCTACACACATTAGGGACAATTTAACAATTTTGTAGAGGCCGATTAATCTACAGCCCCGAACGTCTTTGAACGGTTTCCTCCACCATAAACGCACCCAATATGTGCTCGTAATGTCCTGTTTGCCAGCTTGTTGACCCTCTGTGTTCCCCTCCAGCAGGGTTTAGGAGCCGTTGCTGTGGACGTGAGCAGCCATTGAGGGTGGCCAGGGTGCCGGTGAGACCCCCCCACCCCCATCTGCTCGGTGTGCGACTGAGCTTCGAGGGGCTGCGCTTCGATGGAGGACCCCATGACGGGGCACAACAAGGAGAAGCGTTATGAGTGCGACGTGTGTGGCAAGGCCTGGCAGTACCCGAGCGAGCTGGATATGCACCGGCGGGTTCACACTGGAGAACGCCCCTTCAACTGCTCGGACTGCGGCAAGAGCTTCAAGACAGCGACTGTGCTGAAGACCCACCGGCGGGTGCACACGGGCGAGAAGCCTATGGCTGCTCTACCTGCGACATAAGCTTTGCCCAGTTGTCGGGGCTACGGCAGCACCGGCGGGTGCACAGCAGTGAGCTGCCCTTCACCTGCTCCGACTGCGGCAATGGCTTCAAGTCGTCGCCAGAGCTGAAGCAGCACAGGCGCCTGCACACCGGGGAGCGTCCCTATACCTGCAACGACTGCGACAAGGGCTTCACCTGCTCCAGCAACCTGCTGGTGCACCAGCGAACCCACACCGGCGAGCGCCGCTACACCTGCGCCCAGTGCGGCAAGGGCTTCACCCATTCCAGCAACCTGCTGAAGCACCAGCGCACCCACACCGGCGAGCGTCCCTACACCTGCACCCAGTGCAGCAAGGGCTTCTCCGGCTCCGACAGACTGCTGGAGCACCAGCGCACTCACACCGGCGAGTTCCCCTACACCTGCGCCCAATGTGGCAAGGGCTTCACCCGCTCCGACAGACTGCTGGAGCACCAGCGCACTCACACCGGCGAGCGCCCCTACACCTGCACCCAGTGTGGCAAGAGCTTCATCCGCTCCGACACCCTGCTGCAGCACCAGCGCACCCACACCGGCGAGCGTCCCTACACCTGCACCCAGTGCAGCAAGGGCTTCTCCGGCTCCGAGAGACTGCTGGAGCACCAGCGCACCCACACCGGCATGCGTCCCTACACCTGCACCCAGTGCAGCAAGGGCTTCACCTGCTCCGACAGACTGCTGGAGCACCAGCGCACTCACACCGGCGAGTTCCCCATCACCTGCGCCCAGTGTGGCAAGGGCTTCACCCGCTCCGACAGACTGCTGGAGCACCAGCGCACTCACAGCGGCGAGCGCCCATACACCTGCGCCCAGTGTGGCAAGGGCTTCATCCGCTCTGACACCCTGCTGCAGCACCAGCGCACTCACACCGGCGAGCGTCCCTACACCTGCACGCAGTGCGGCAAGGGCTTCACTCAGTCCAGCAACCTGCTGTCCCACCAGCGCATCCACACTGGCGAGCGACCCTACACCTGCGCCCATTGCGGCAAGGGCTTCACCCAGTCCGGTCATCTGCTGTCCCACCAGCGCACCCACACCGGTGAGCGCCCCTACACCTGCGCCCAGTGCGGCAAGGGCTTCACCCGCCCCTCCAAGCTGCTGTCCCACCAGCGGGTGCACACCGGCGACCGTCCCGTCCCCAGCCCGTGTGGGGAACGCTTTGCCATGGCCTTCCACGACCTGTCTCACCAGCACGTGCACACCAGTGGCCAGCCCTACGACTGCCCGTACTGCGGTGAGGAGTTGACAGCTCGCGGGGGTTGCGGCAGCACCGGCGGACCCACGCCGGCGAGCAGCTGCTCCCACTGTGACAAGAGAGCATGGGGGCTGCGGGAGCACCAGCGGTTACACACCGGAGAGACCTTTTGTGTGCTCTGAGTGTGGCAAGGGTTTCACCTGCATGTCCGGCCTGTGGGAGCACCGGCGTACCCACAGCGGTGAGCGTCCCTTCCCCTGCCCGTTCTGTGGTAAGGGCTTCACCCGCCTTGACCACCTGCTGGAGCACCGGCGAGTCCACATCGGGCAGAGCCTTTGCCCGCTCCTCCAGCCTGTCACGTGGATAGGCGCTGTTTAGGTAGACACAAAATGCTGGAAGGAATGGGTAACGTTTCGGGTCATTTCTTCAATCACCCATTCTCTCCAGAGATGCTGCATGTCCCGCTGAGTTACTCCAGCATTTTGTGTCCTTTTTATAAACCAGTATCTGCAGTGCCTTGTTTTTATTCATTCTGGTTAACCATCTCTGCACCTTCCCCAAAGCCTCCACATCAGTCCTGTAATGGAGTGACCAGAACTGTATGCAATACTGCAAATGCTACCTGACCAATGTCCCTTAAAGCTGCACATATACATTCCTCTCTCTCCCCTCTCCCCACACTTTCCCCCTACTGGTACAAAATTCTCTGCACTCCACCCTATCGTGCCCCCTCCTCTCTCGCTCCGTCTCTCTCACACACTCCCTCTCTCTCTCCCTCTGTCACACGCACACACACACCCTCTCTCTCTTGCTCTCTCGCACACACACTTTCTGTCACACACACTCACTCTCACACACACACACTCACACCAAACACCTCCGCTTGGTTCGCAATAACCAACCTGATCTCCCGGTGGCTCAACACTTCAACTCCCCCTCCCATTCTGAATCCTACCTTTCTGTCCTGGGCCTCCTCCATGGCCAGAGTGAGGCCCACCGTAAATTGGAGGAGCAGCACCTCATATTTCGCTTGGGCAGTTTGCAACCCAGCGGTATGAACATTGACCTCTCCAAATTCAGGTAATACCTACCAAAGATCCTATAGATAGTCCACTCCTGCGAAATGCAATGGGCTGACGTGTAGTACGGAGCGGAACGTGGGCATTTTGTTCGTCCATTTCAGTAAACCGGAACCTACCCGACCCGACTCGCAGTGTAATCAACGTTGTGGGGGAACAGTTTGTGTGTGTGATATAGGGTTAGATTCATAATTCTGTTAGTTCATACTTCTGTTAATTCTTGTTAAAGAATTAAATGTTTATATATTTTGACTCTGGCAATTTTCTTGTTTAATGTTTTTTAATCATTTCTTTTAAAATGGCTCATGTGCTGTGTTTGAGTTGATTTTGTATGACACTTGCACTCTGTAATTCATTCATCTAATCACACTGTTCACAACTGCAGTATTTGGCAAAATAATAGCAATATGAAGATTCCAGTTGCTCTAGCCCTGGAATGTTCCTTAATGTTTTTGTGTCTATGGAGTTGTTTCTCAACAATAAAATGGGTCTGGTCTTCCCAATAGCCAGTGAATGGAATGAGATCTGTCTGTTATGGTGGGGTTATCTAATTTAAGTATTTCACAAAATTAAATTTGTTTTGAGCAAGATTTACAAATGATGTATAACTTAAGGATGGTTTTATTCAGCGAGCATACAACTGATTAGATTGTGCTGGAAAGAACACACATATATGAATGTGATATAGATGCATATAATATAACACACACATTTACATTTCTTCCAATTTTTATATCCAATGATGAACTTTATTTCAGACTAGACAAGGGACAACATTAAATAAAAAAACATTGTAAACCTCCCCGCAACTTCACTCTGGTGTCTCGGCCGTGCTGATCCGGGCCAGACTCCCCGCACGCTGTGGAAGGAACATCTTTACGCTTTTTAAAATTTTTTATTATTATTATTTTGTTTTTTTGTGTGTTTATTTTATTAGAAGTTAATACAATACAAAACAGTGGCACCTAAATTTTAGGTGCCAACTATGTCATAACGTAATGCATTCTATGTACAACCTCTAGTTTTATGTTTTTGAAAAGGAGGTAAAAAATAAAAAAATAAAAAATAAAAAAAATAGAGAAAAGAAAGAGGAAAAATAAATAGTAGAAAATAGAAAAACGTGAAGTGTGTATATAAGAAAAGAAAAAATAGAAAGTAGAAATAGTAGAAAAAGACCCTTAAAAAAGAAATTTTCAAATCATTGTTTGGAGATGTAAATCTATCCACGACCTGACCTGAATCAGTGATCTTTACGGTACTGCTGCATCACATGATTCCAAAAAGTCGATGAAAGGGGACCAACTCCTTAAGAATTGGTCATATTTATCTATTAGGCGGAGTCTCATTTCTTCAAGGTGTGCTATGTCCGTCATATTCCTAATCCACATTTTAATAGTTGGTATAGCTGTATTTTTCCAAAATGTATCAATTTCTTTCCAATTATTAACCCATAATTAAAGAATACATTTTGGTCTTTGTTTGAATTGATATCTTCTAATATTATTCCAAATATAATCCATTCCATATTAGGTTCTATTCTTGACTTGAAGAGCTTTGTAAATATATCAAATATATCGCTCCAAAATGTATTCAACTTTGTACATCCTACAAATGAATGTGTTATATTGGCATTTTAAAAACAAACATTTATCGCATCTGGGAGAGACATTTGGGTAAAATTTATTCAACCTCGTTTTTGAATAATATAGTCTATGTATAATTTAAATTGAATTAAATTATGTCTTGCATTAATGGAACAATTATGTGTATTCATCAGATACTTTTCCCATCTATCTTTCGGGATCTTTATCATTAGTTCATGTTCCCAATCTTCTCTTAGTGCCTCTGTTGAGGGTAATTCTCTATTTATATACTATTATAAAATATGATATTAGTTTTTGTGAATCAGCCTTAATATTGCTTCTTCTAAAGGGTCTAAAAATATAGTTTGAAATCTATGTATATATTTCTTCATAAAGTCACATATCTGTATATATTTAAAATATTGATTATCATTCAGTTTAAATTTTAATTTTAATTGTTGAAATGATAACAATTTGCCCAGTTCATACATATCTCCTACTTTCCTAATCCCCAATCTATCCCATTGTTTATGTTTTGTCGATAAGAGATGGTTTGAATGCAGGATTATTCAGAATTGGGGTTAATACTGATAGATTATTTAATTTCAAGGATAATTTTATTTGTTTCCAAATTCTTATTGTATTGTGAATAAATGGGTTCTTCTTATAATTATACTACTCAATTTTATTGGTGAGAACAAGATCGTTCCTATATCGTACCGGAAACACTCCTCTTTTTCCATTCTTATCCACTCCGACTGGTGAGTTGAACTATCCAACCAGTACATTATGTTCTTAATATCCACTGCCCAGTAGTAATACGTAAAGTTAGGTAGTGATTAAACCCCCAGCTTCTTTAGGTTTACACAAATGCTTTCGTTGAATTCTGTGTGCTCTATAATCCCATATAAAATTAGTGATATTAGAATCTAGTTTTTTGAAAAAATATTTCGGAATATATATTGGGATCGCTTGAAACAAATATATTAATTGTGGTAGAAAGTCATTTTTATAGCGTTAATTCTACCTATCAATGAGAGTGGGAGCGTTTTCCAAAATTTAATCATAACATTCAATTTATTTAATAGTGGCATAAAATTGGCGCTAAATAATGATTTGTGTCTTCCCGTAATTTGAATACCTAAATACTTGATTTTTCTGTTGCAATTTTGAAAGGGAATTTAATAAGTGTCTCGCATCATGTGGTTTTAGACATGATTTCGCTTTTATTCTATATCCTGAAAAAGAACCAAATTCCTCAATTAGTGTTAGTAAGGTGGGAATACTCGTTTGTGTATTAGTAATATATAAAAGAATATCATCAGCATATAATGAAATTTTATTCTTTGAGTCCTTGGTATTATATCGGTGAATATTCGGATGATTTCTAATCCTTTCAGCCAGCGGTTCTATCATAAGGGCAAATAGCAATGGTGATAAGGCACAACCCTGCCTATTACCCCTTGATAAATAAAATTTTGAAGATAACATATTGTTAGTTAATATTCTTGCCGTAGGTTTATCATAAAGTAGTTTAACCCATCTAATAAAATTCTCTCCCATATTAAATTTTTCGAGTACCATATATAAATACTGCCATTCTACCTGATCAAATGCCTTCTCTGCATCCAGCGTAACGACTGAAATATCTTCAATGTCCTCTTTGTGAGAGTACATTATATTGAAAAGCCTTCTCAAGTTATTAAATGATTGTCTTTTGGGTATAAATCCCGTTTGATCCGGGTTTACCAATTTATTAATATAATTATTCAGTCTTCTTGCTAGAATCCTTGCTAAATTTTCTGATCCATAATTAAAAGTGATATAGCTCTGTAAGAACCCGGTTGATCTAAATCTTTATCTTTTTTTGGTATAAGCGTTATTGTTGATTCTGCTAAAGTTTCTGGTAGTTTATTTTTGGTATAAGCCTGCGTGTATAAGTTGAGTAATCTTGGTACAAGTGACTCCTGAAAGCGTTTATAAAATTCATTACTAAAACCATCTGGTCCTGGGTCTTCCCAATTTTCAATGAGTTAATTATTTGTTTTATTTCTTCACTAGTAATCCGTGCTCCTAATTCCTCTTGGTCTAAACTATCCAATTTAGGGAGGTTGCAAATATCTAAAAAAATTGTAATTTTACTATCATCTGTATTTATTTTAGTTGTGTATAAATTATGATAAAATTGGGCAAACCTTTTATTAATATCCTTTGGTAATGTTAGAAGCTCACCCTTATCAGATTTAATTTTAGTGATAGTATTTTCCTTTTCTTGTTGCTTCAGTTGCCTCGCTAATAATTTATGTGGCTTATCCCCAAATTCGAAGTGTGCCTGTTTTGTAATTTGGAATAGTCTTATTACTCTACCCGATAATATTCTATTGAGTTTATATTTCATTAAGGTTATCTTATTTATGTTTATCTATAGTTGGGTCACTTGCATTGTCCAGTTCTAGTAATTTTATTTCCTGTTCTATCCTCTGAAGTTCTCTTTTATTTTCTTTATTTTGATAACTTTGATGAGAGATTATAACACCGCGAATGTATGCCTTAAAGGTTTCCCATAATAGCGATACAGAAATACCCGGCGTATCATTTGTCTCGAAAAAAAATTTTGTTTGTTCTTTTATATACTCATAACCCTGCGGGTTATTTAATATTTGTGCGTTGAATTTCCAAAAAGGTTTTATACCCAGCATTCCCTCGATTTTAAGTATAAAAGTCAGTGGTGAATGATCGGAAATAATACTATAATGATATGATGGTTTAATTGTATACGGGATTAATTTTGTATCCACTAAGAATAGTCAATTCGTGAATAAGTTTTATGAGGCGACGAGTAAAACGAATATTCCCTTCCAATTGCGTTTTGCTATTCTCCAAACATCAGTTATGTTATTATTTTTTATATAAGTATTTAAAAATTCACAGGTCTTAGTTTTAACTAGACGCTTCCCTACCTTTATTGATTTATCTAAGTATGGGTCTATAACACAATTAAAATCTCCCCCCATTATAATATTTTGATAATTATGCTCTGCAATTATATCTAGTATTTTCTTAAACAATTGGGGATTATCAAAATTAGGCGCATAAATATTTATCATAGTTAATGGTGTATTGTAAATTTCTCCCATGACTATAACGTATCTTCCCTCTTTATCAGATATAGACTTCTTTAATTTAAAAGGTATACCTTTCCGAATTATAATGACCGTGCCTCTTGCTTTAGAAGTGAATGAGGAGTAGTAGGTTTGACTATCCAGTTTGCCCTTAATCTGATCTGCGTTTGTTGTTTCAAATGCGTTTCTTGTAGGAAAGCAATATCAATGTTTAATGATTTTAATTGTGCCAGAATTTTACCCCTCTTAATTGGCTCATTCGCATCTCTAATGTTCCAACTACAAAAGTGAGACCTCCGGTGTTTATTCGACTATTATCTTGCATTGGCTATTATTACCAGAATGTATAATTCATGTGATGCAGCCAAGTACCTCGAAATCCCGAGTCCAGGGTTGTCCTTCATAATTTCTGCACTAGTTTTACATCTCCTGACACTATTAAACATAATTAAGGGGAAAAAGAAAAACATAAAATGAAGTGTTCATAAAGATTGTTAAATCATACAACGCATAATAGTGAATAAACAAAAAAAGTGAATGTAAGTTATCAAAAAAGCGATATCTTACAAAAAAGCCACCTATGGTGGCTAAGATTTGTTTTAAATTGACCTCCGTCGATGGAATTATGCACTGGGCTTTGTCCCCCTGGTAAAATATCATCCAACATTAGTTGGTTTCCTCCACTTATAACCAAAATTATCATGTCAGGTCGATTAATAGCCAAAAAATTTAAAATAAAATAGAAGAAAAGCTAGATTTACAATTAAAATAAAATAGAATTATTATCGTCATTAATCAGACTTTTCATTAGCCTGTATGTTAGTTGATTCGTAATTACTATTTAGAATATCTGTCTAACCTCCCCCATCCTTCCTACTATATAGTTAGTCATGTTAGTATAATATTAGTATAATACATTAAACCTTTAGGGTTAATTGAGTTTATTGCGTATATATAATTAATTAGTTAGTTAGTTATATGCTGTATATCTAAATAATAGATCATATAGTACTAAGACAAAGGCAGACCAACAAGACTGTTATAAATTCAAAAAAGAACAGTCAATAATACTCAGGGCTGAAAAACTTGGCGCAGAGCCTGCGACCTTGAACAATCCATCTGTTGAGCCTCAGTTTTTCAATTCAAGATAAAGTTAGGACTCTGTTATTAAAAAACACATTCTGGCCAAATAAGTATGTCTGAAAACCGTCTAAACAAAGTAAAAAACAAGTTCAGCCGGCGTAGTGTCTCGTTATTCTTTTCCTTGAATTTTATTTAAAATCTCCTGGGCATATTTGCAAGCTGAATCCGGATCCGTGAATGAATGTTGCTTAGCATTGTACGTAATTAACATTTTAGCAGGGTAGATAACGCCGTAACGAACTTCAGAATGTCCTTGTAAGATACTGCTTGCACTTTTAAACTGGCGTCTTTTTGCCAGTATTTCCCGAGGGTAGTCTCTGTAAAATCTAACAATATTATCAGCGAATGTAAGATTTTCTCCATAAGATATCTTCTTTAATAAATTTTCCAAAGTCGAAATGTCTAAGAACTTTACGATAATTTAACGTGGTGGAGCATTCGCTCCTCTTTGGAAGCGACCAACACGATGAGCCACATCTATCTTTGGTTTTTCTGGCAGTTTGAAAACATCTTTAAGTAAATTAGTGATAAAATCACCCGTTTCAGAGCCGTGCTCTGCCCCCTCTTTAACTCCTATTATTCTAAAATTCTGCCTCCTTGACCTGGCTTCCAAATCTTGACATTTCTCGTTCAGTTTATTCGTCAGCTCCCAATTCGCGTCGTGTTCTTTTTTCAAAACTCTTATTTCCCGGCCCATCTACTGCATTTCACCCTCCATCTCTTCCATCAATTTTTCCGTCTTTGTTAATTGCTTCAGCAGGGAGTCATGTTTATTGTTATAATCTCTCTGCATTCTTTCCAATTCCTTAGCAGACCTCGACTCCAAATCTTTGAACTGCTGGTTCAGGGATACGTAAAGTTCCTTTAATTCTCCACAGCTAGTGTCAATTTTCTTAGAGAGATTATCCTCCATTGAAGAAAAATTGTTCTGCATTGTAGAATTCATTTTAGCAAATTGCTTCTGAAGATCTTTAGTAGTGTCTTTAGTAATATTAATTCTTACCGATTCTTCCCAGCTTTTCATTTCTTTCTCCCTTTCTTTTAACTCTTTTGTTTCAGCTCTTGCAGCCATTTCGACTGTTGGTTGTTGAGATTCCAGCTCCTCTTCCAAACTTTCAAAAGTAGATTCAGGAGTGGTTTCAAGCTCATCCAGAGCTTTTTGGAGCTGGAGCTGGAGACTGATTGTAGTCCTCTTGGGTCCTCTCTGACCTATTCCCTTTTTCATCCGATTTTTACCGGTAAAATCGTTTTAAATCCCGATTCCACCGGCACCGACTGATGACATTAGTACCCACGAGGTTCAGCAATCCCGGTAAGAGTTTTTAAATCGATCCTGGCGTAGGAACCGAGTTTATACACGATTTGTCGGGAGCACAGCTCTGTGCAGCTGTCTTACTGCTTCATAGCAGCCACCGGAAGTCCGACTATCCCAACGTTTAAGAAACAGTTAGACAGTTACATGGATAGGACAAGTTTGGAGGGATATGGACCAAACACAGGCAGGTGGGACTAGTGTAGCTGGGACTTGTTGGTCGGTGTGGGCAAGTTGGGCCGAAGGGCCTGTTTCCACACTGTATCACTGTAACTCAGCGGGTCAGGCAGCATTTCTGGAGACAAGGAATGGGTGACGTTTCAGGTCGACACTGAAGAAGGGCCTCGACCCTGAAACATTACCAATGCCTTCCAGCATTTTGTGTCTACCTAAACAGCCCCTATCTATCCACGTGGCGGTGTGCCAGCAGGCTGGAGGAGCGGCCAAAGGTCTTGCTGCAGAGCAGGCAGATGAAGTGGCGCTGGCTGGTGTGGACTGGTCGGTGCTCCAGCAGGTGGTCAAGGCGGGTGAAACCCTTGCCACACTCAGCGCACACAAAGGGTCTCTCTCCGGTGTGTAACTGCTGGTGCTCCCGCAGCCCCCGTGCTATCTTGTCACAGTGGGAGCAGCTGCTCGCCTGCGTGGGTCCGCCGGTGCTGCCGCAACCCCCGCGAGCTGTCAAACTCCTCACCGCAGTACGGGCAGTCATAGGGCTGGCCACTGGTGTGCATGCGCTGGTGAGACAGGGCTTGGGAGGCCATGGCAATTCGCTCTCTACACACCGGGCTGGGGAAGGGATGGTCGCCGGCATGCACCCGCTGGTGGGACAGCAGCTTGGAGGAGCGAGTGAAGCCCTTGCCGCACTGGGCGCAGGTGTAGGGGCGCTCACCGGTGTGGGTGCGCTGGTGCTTCAGCAGGCTGTCGGAGCGGGTGAAGCCCTTGCCGCACTGGGAGCAGGTGTAGGGGCGCTCGCCGGTGTGGGTGCGCTGGTGCTTCAGCAGGCTGTCGGAGCAGGTGAAGTCCTTGCCGCACTGGGTGCAGGTGTAGGGGCGCTCGCCGGTGTGGGTGCGCTCGTGCACCAGCAGGGTGCCAGAGCTGGTGAAGTCCTTGCCGCACTGGGCGCAGGTGTAGGGTCGCTCTCCGGTGTGGGTGCGCTGGTGCACCAGCAGTTTGTCGGAGCAGGTGAAGCCCTTGCCGCAGTCGTTGCAGGTGTAGGGGCGCTCCCCGGTGTGCACGCGCCTGTGCTGCTTCAGCTCTGGCGACGACTTGAAGCCTTTGACGCAGTCAGTGCAGGTGAAGGGCCGCTCAATGCTGTGCACCCGCCGGTGCTGCCGTAGCCCCGACGACTGGGCAAAGCTTATGTCGCAGGTAGAGCAGCCATAGGGCTTCTCGCCCGTGTGCACCCGCCGGTGGTTCTTCAGCACAGCCGCCGCCTTGAAGCTCTTGCCGCACTCCGAGCAGTCGAAGGGGCGTTCTCCAGTGTGAACCCGCCGGTGGATCTCCAGCTTGCTCGGGCACTGCCAGGCCTTGCCACACACGTCGCACTCATAATGCTTCTCCTTGTTGTGCCCCGTCATGTGGTCCTCCATCGAAGCGCAGCCCCTCGAAGCTCAGCCGCACGCCGAGCAGATGGGGGGGGGGGTTCACCGGCACCCTGGCCGCCCTCAATGGCTGCTCACGTCCCCGTCTCTCTGTCCACAGCAACGGCTCCTAAACCCTGCAGGAGGGGAACACAAAGGGTCAACAAGCTGGTAAACAGGACATTACGAGCACATATTGGGTGCGTTTATGGTGGAGGAAACCATTATATAATTCTGCGCGGCACAGTGGCGCAGCGGTACAGTTGCAGCCTCACCGCCAGAGACCCGGTTTCGATCCTGACTACGGGTGCTGTCTGTGCGGAGTCTGTACGTTCTCCCCTTGACCTGCGTGGGTTTTTACTCCGGGTGCTCCGGTTCCTCCAACATTTCAAAGACGTTCAGGGCTGCAGATTAATCGGCCTCCGCAAAATTGTTAAATTGTCCCTAATGTGTGTAGGATAGTGCTAGTGTACGGGGTGATCGCTGGTCGGCGCGGGCTCCGTGGGCCGAAAGACCTGTTTCCGCGCTGCATCTCTAAACTAAACTAAACCAAAGGGTCTCGACCCAAAATGTCACTCCAGCACATTCTCTCTGTCCTCTCTCTCTCTCTCTGTCCCTCACTCTCTTTCGGTCTCACTCTTTTCCTCTCTCTCCCTCTGTCCTTCTCTCATTCTCTGTCCCCCTCTCTCTCTCTCTCTGTCCCCTTCTCCATCTCTCTCTGTGTCCCTCTCTCTGTCTGTCTCTCGCTTTCTCTCGGTCTGTCTCTCTCTCTCTGTCCCTGTCTTTCTCTCTCTCTCTGTCCCCCCTCTCTTTCTCTGCCCCCCTCCCTCTCTCTCTGTCCCTTCCTCTCTCTCTCTGTCCCCATCTCACTCTCTCTCTCTCCCCCTCTGTCTCTCTCCCTCTCTGACCCTCTCAGTCCCCCTCTCTCTCTCTATCCCTCTCTCTCTGTCCCTCTCTCTCAATCACTCGCTCTCTATCCCGTCTCCGTCTCTCTCTAGCTCACTCTCTCTCTCTGTCCCTCTCTCTCTCTGTCCCCCTCTCAATCTCTGTCCCCCCCTCTCTGTCCCTCTCTCCCTGTCTCTCTGCCCCCCCTCTCTCTCTCTCTATCTCTGTCCCCCCTCTCTCTCTCTCTCTCTCTTTTTCCCTTAACATATCTAAAGAAGCTTTTACTGTCCTTCTTTATATTCCTGGCCAGCTTCCCTTCTTACTTCATCTTTTCAGCCCGTATTGCCCGTTCTGTTTCCTATAAAAGTTTCCCAATCCTCTGTCCCCACCTCAATGAGTTCCGCGCCCGCCACGATGTGGAGCTCTTCTTCCATCGCCTCAGCCCCACACCGTTGTTCCATGGGAAGGAGTCCCCGCCCCCATTGATGATCCCTTTACCCGTCTCCAATGGACCCTCTCCTCTTGGACCCCCTCCCCCATGGCCATTGGTACAATGAAATTTGGGGGTCACCAACCGACATCGGAACAGGAGAACATTCTCAGCGGCTTGGAATTCCGAATCGGCCACTTCCTACCAGAGACCACGGCTCCCGAAGTCCACAGGCTGAGCTGGGTGGAGATTCACGCTGGCGGCCCTCGGCAAAGGGACCCCAGGGCTCCGCAATGTTGAAATCAGCGCGGCACGAGGCTGGGAGCTCTGCAAACCACAGCTCCATGATGTTGAAGCAGCAGGCCCAACACTCCAGAGCTTCAAACGGCGATCCAGGTAAGGCATCACCCGCTACGCGATGAATCCAATATGTATATTAAAACCAACTGTTTAATGACAACATACTGTAGGATCTAAAAGTGTCACATTGTCACTGTCGGGTAGTCATGGTCATCAGATGGAGCAGCAGGACACCAGACACCTGTGGCAGGGGCTACGGACTGTAACCAACTACCCCCTCAACCGGAAGTGCCGGCACCTCCCTAGCTGATGACCTGAGCTCCTTCTACGCTCGTTTCGAGTCGGGCAACATCACCCCAGGTTTGCCGACTATCGACAACACCGCCAGCGTGCTGGCTAACGAAGCTGAAGGGAGGAATGTGCACCATTCTTGATGTCCGAGCACGATGTGAGGAGGGCTCTGACATGGGTGAACACAGGGAAAGCTGTAGGCCCAGATGGCATCTCGGGGCGAGTACTTAAGTCCTGTGCTACGCAGCTAGCTCCGGTGCTCACTACAATATTCAACCTCTCCCTGGACAAGTCCGTGGTCCCTGCCTGTTTCAAAAGATCCATCATTGTACCTGTACCTAAAAATGCCTCCCCAGCCTGTCTGAATGACTACCATCCGGTGGCACTCAACACGGTAGTCATGAAATGCTTTGAGAAGCTGGTCAAGAAACACATCTGCGCCTTCCTCCCTCACATGGACCCGTTACAATTCGCATACCGTCCGAACAGATCCGCAGACGATGCGGTCTCCCATGTTCTGCACACCGCTCTCTCATCTTGACAGCCAGAAGGGGGCCTATGTGAGGATGCGGGCCCGGTGGATGACATCGTCGGGAGCTCGCAGGTCACAGGTGGGTGACCTGTTTTTCTAGGGCTCCCGCAACTACAGCTGCGTCCGCTGGACTGGAGGGCGGCAGCTTCGGCCACCCCGGGCCGCGGAGTTTGAACCGGCCCGTCGCGGACGGAGCACGGATTCAGCCGCGGGACTGACTTACCATCGCCCAGTGGGGTCACAACGTCAGAAGCCTGGATCGCCTCAGTGCAGAGGGAGAACAGAGAGGGAAGAGACAGAGACTTTAAGACTTTTGCCTCCATCACAGTGAGGAGGTGCCTGGTGAACTCACCGTGGTGGATGTAAATTGTGTTTATTGTGTGTTTTGTTATTTATTATATGTATGACTGCAGGCAACGAAGTTTCGTTCAGACCAAAAGGTCTGAATGACAATAAAGGAATATATCTATCTATCTATCTGTTCATAGACTTCAGTTCAGCCTTCAACACGATAGTCCCCACCGTGAAGCTGCTGGAATTAGGGCTCAACACCCCCCTGTGTGCCTGGGTCCTGGACTTTCTCACTGCCAGGCCCCAGGTAGTCAAGATGGGAGGTAATACATCAAGGTCCCTCATCCTTAGCACAGGATCCCCCTAGGGTTACGTCCTCAGCCCCCTACTGTACTCCCTGTACACACATGACTGTGTGGCCAGGTTCAGCTCCAACTCTATAATCAAGTTTGCTGATGACACTGTGGTGGTGGGCCTGATCTCCGATAACGATGAGAAGGGCTACCGGGAGGAGGTGGCTGATCTGGCACTATGGTGTCAGGACAACAGCCTCTTCTTGAATAGCAAAAAAACTAAGGAGCTGATCGTGGACTTTAGGAGGGCACATCATCCGAGGACGTACACACCATTGAGGATAAATGGGGACACTGTGGATAGGGTGAGCTGTTTTCAATACCTGGGAGTCCACATATCTGAGGATATGACATGGACATCACACGCTGCAGCACTGGTGAGTAAGGCAAGGCAGCGCCTTTACCACCTCAGGCAATTGAGGAAATTCAGAGTGTCTCTGAGGATCGTCCAGTGCTTCTACTCAGCGGCTGTGGAAAGCATCTTGTCCGGAAATATCACGATTTGGTTTGGGAACTGCTCTGCCCAGGACAAGAAGGCTCTGCAGAGAGTAGTGCGTTCGGCCGAACGCACTATGGGAACTACACTCGCCCCCCTGCAGGAACTATACATCAGGAGGTTCAACTCCAGAACCAAGAAGATCATGGGAGACACCTTCCACCCCTGCAACGGACTGTTCCAGCTGCTATGGTCAGGCAAACGCCTCCATATAACCATATAACAATTACAGCACGGAAACAGGCCATCTCGGCCCTTCTAGTCCGCGCCGAACACTTATTCTTCCCTAGTCCCATCTACCTGCACTTAGACCATAACCCTCCATTCCTTTCCCGTCCATATACCTATCCAATTTATTTTTAAATGATAAAATCGAACCTGCACCCACCACTTCCACTGGAAGCTCATTCCACACAGCTACCACTCTCTGAGTAAAGAAGTTCCCCCTCATGTTACCCCTAAACTTCTGTCCCTTCATTCTCAAATCATGTCCTCTTGTTTGAATCTTCCCTACTACTCTCAATGGAAAAAGCGTAACCACGTCAACTCATCATTTTAAAGACCTCTATCAAGTCCCCCTTAACATAGAAACATAGAAAATAGGTGCAGGAGTAGGCCATTCGGCCCTTCAAGCCTGTACCGCCATTCAATATGATCATTGCTGATCATCCAACTCAGTATCCTGTACCTGCCTTCTCTCCATACCCCCTGATCCCTTTAGCCACAAGGGCCACATCTAACTCCCTCTTAAATATAGCCAATGAACTGGTCTCAACTACTTTCTATCGCAGAGAATTCCACAGATTCACCACTCTCTGTGTGAAAAATGTTTTTCTCATCTCGGTCCTAAAAGACTTCCCCCTTATCCTTAAACTGTGACCCCGTGTTCTGGACTTTCCCAACATTGGGAACAATCTTCCTGCATCTAGCCTGTCCAACCCCTTAACAATTTTGTAAGTTTCTGTAAGATCCCCCCTCAATCTTCTAAATTCTAGCGAGTGCAAGCCGAGTCATTCTTCATATGAAAGTCCTGCCATCCCAGGAATCAGTCTGGTGAACCTTCTATATACTCCCTCAATGGCAAGAATGTCTTTCCTCAGATAAGGAGAGCAAAACTATACGCAATACTCCAGGTGTTGTCTCACCAAGACCCTGTACAACTGCAGTAGAACCTCCCTGCTCCTATACTCAAGTCCTTTTGCTATGAATGCTAACATACCATTCGCTTTCTTCACTGCCTGCTGCACCTGCATGCCTACTTTCAATGACTGGTGTACCATGACACCCAGGTTTCGTTGCATCTCCCCCTTTCCTAATCGGCCACCATTCAGATAATAGTCTACTTTCCTGTTTTTGCCACGAAAGTGGATAACCTCACATTTATCCACATTATACTGCATCTGCTATGCAGTTGCCCACTCACCCAACCTATCCAAGTCACCTTGCAGCCTCCTAGCATCTTCCTCACAGCTAACACTGCCCCCCAGCTTCGTGTCATCCGCAAACCTGGAGATGTTGCATTAAATTCCCTCGTCCAAATCATTAATATATATTGTAAATAGCTGGGGTCCCAGCACTGAGTCTTGCGGTACCCTACTAGTCACTGCCTGCCGATCTGAAAAGGACCCGTTTACTCCTACTCTTTGCTTCCTGTCTGCCAGCCAGTTCTCTATCAACATCAATACTGAACCCCCAATGCCATGTGCTTCAAGTTTGCATACTAATCTCTTATGTGGGACAATGTTGAAAGCCTTCTGAAAGTCCAGATATAGGGGGGGGGTTCCACGTAAGGTCACTGGGTCATAGGGCTTGCCGCACGGAGCCGCTCAATCTATCTGGAGGACATCCGTAACTTCCGGTATATGTTATTAATGCAAGAAATGCGTACTTTCCTACCTGTTAAAAACCGCCAAGATGTTGAATTATTGCGCTGTAAAAAATTGTGGAATTGTCGGGGTAAGTGTGAGAGACGTTTACCCAACTTCATAATTCCAAAAGTGAAGCGAAATGAAGGTAAAGAGAAGCGAGTGCTGAAGGGACAACAACAGCTAAAGTGCTTGGCGAACATTGGCCGTGCAGATATCGGAATTTAAAATATTGGGAATTATCGCATTTGCTCACTGCATTTCATCAACAGTAAGGCATTATTTGTGTTTTTTCTTGATTCCTTTGGTATCTAAAAAGTCTCAGAAGTGATAAATCTGGTTGTAAATTTTGCTTCAGAGGCGTTTTCATTTTGTATGTAAAAACCCACGAGAACCATGGGCGATTTTAAACTTTTACAGACAGATTTATCACTTGTGAAACTTTTTAGATGCCAAAGGAATCAAGAAAAAACACAAATAATTCCTTAGTTGATGAAATGCAGTGAGCAAATGGCCAATGTTCGCCAAGCACTTTAGCTGTTGTTGTCCCTTCAGCTCTCGCTTCTATCTACCATCATTTCTCCTCGCTTTTGGAATTCTGAAGTAGGATAAATGTCTCTCACGCTTTTCCCGATTTCCATAATTATTTACAGCGCAGAAATTGACAATTTCGGCGGGTTTTAACGGGCCCGCTACGCTGGAAACAATGGTCAGTGCTTACCTGCAGTTCATCGCGTGTAATCCATTTGGCGTTAGCGTAGCAACTGCCGTGAAACCTCCCTATAACACATCCACTGGTTCTCCCTTATCCACTCTACTAGTTACATCCTCGAAAAATTCTTTAAGATTCGTCAGACATGATTTACCTTTCATAAATCCATGCTGACTTTGTCCAATGATTTCACCACTTTCCAAATGTGCTGCTATCCCATCTACGGCAAGAATGTCCTTTCCTCAGATTAGGAGACCAAAACTGTACGCAATACTCCAGGTGTGGTCTCACCAAGACCCTGTACAACTGCAGTAGAACCTCCCTGCTCCTGTACTCAACGTGACGCCCGAGTGACGTCACAGCCCGAGTGAGGAGACGCCCGAGCCCGAGTGACGTCACAGCCCGAGAGAGCCGAGTGTATGACCGCCGCCGGAAACACCCGAGTGCGTGAGCGGAAACACCCGAGTGCGTGAGCGGAAACACCCGAGCGGGCGGGCGGTTGATCGATGCGTCGCTGTCGGACATGGACGGGGTGGTCAAACGCATCATCCACGGCGGCCATGACCCCGGCGGGCGGGCGGGCGGCAGCGCTTCACCCCCGGCACCAAGGTAGCGGGGCGGGGACGCTGGGGGACAGAGAGACAGAGAGAGAGAGAGAGAGAGAGAGAGAGACTTACTGAGGGGAGACGGTGACGGCGCCGGCGATCAAGATGGCGGCGGCTCCGGGCACCAACCGTCACCAGGTCCCGCCCCTCGTCCGCGCTGATTGGACGAGGAGGCGGTGACGGACGGTGGCCCCGGCAATGGGCGGGGGTGTAGGAGGTTGACCCGCCTCTAGACATGGCTAATTGGATAGAGATGTGTGATGGGCGGCCGGTTCATCCAATGGGGGAGGTTGGAGGTTGTCCCGCCTCCTGTCGTTACTGATTGGAGGATCAGGGAGACGGACAGACGGGCCGGCCAATGGGCGGAGGGTTAGAGGGACATCTGGAGTATGTGTCCAGTATAGGAGTATAGGGGTCCTTCTGCAGTTGTACAGGAGGGCTCTGGTGAGACCACATCTGGAGTATGTGTCCAGTATAGGAGTATAGAGGTCCTTCTGCAGCTGTACAGGAGGGCTCTGGTGAGACCACATCTGGAATATGTGTCCAGTATAGGAGTATGGAGGTCCTTCTGCAGTTGTACAGGAGGGCTCTGGTGGGACCACATCTGGAGTATGTGTCCAGTATAGGAGTATACAGGTCATTCTGCAGTTGTACAGGGCTCTGGTGAGATCACATCTGGAGTATGTGTCCAGTATAGGAGTATAGAGGTCCTTCTGCAGCTGTACAGGAGGGCTCTGGTGAGACCACATCTGGAGTATGTGTCCAGTATAGGAGTATAGAGGTCCTTTTGCAGTTGTACAGGAGGGTTCTGGTGAGACCACATCTGGAGTATGTGTCCAGTATAGGAGTATAGAGGTCATTCTGCAGTTGTACAGGGCTCTGGTGAGACCACATCTGGAGTATGTGTCCAGTATAGGAGTATAGAGGTCATTCTGCAGTTGTACAGGGCTCTGGTGAGACCACATCTGGAGTATGTGTCCAGTATAGGAGTAATAATAATAATAATAGATTTATTTTATATAGCGCTTTTTCATATACAGGTCCTTCTGCAGTTGTACAGGAGGGCTCTGGTGAGACCACATCTGGAGTATGTGTCCAGTATAGGAGTATAGAGGTCCTTCTGCAGTTGTACAGGAGGGCTCTGGTGAGACCACATCTGGAGTATGTGTCCAGTATAGGAGTATAAAGGTCCTTCTGCAGTTGTACAAGGCTCTGGTGAGACCACATCTGGAGTATGTGTCCAGTTTAGGAGTATAGAGGTCCTTCTGCAGTTGTGCAGGAGGGCTCTGGTGAGACCGCATCTGGAGTAAGTGTCCAGTATAGGAGTATAGAGGTCATTCTGCAGTTGTACAGGGCTCTGGTGAGACCACATCTGGAGTATGTGTCCAGTTTAGGAGTATAGAGGTCCTTCTGCAGTTGTGCAGGAGGGCTCTGGTGAGACCGCATCTGGAGTAAGTGTCCAGTATAGGAGTATAGAGGTCATTCTGCAGTTGTACAGGGCTCTGGTGAGACCACATCTGGAGTATGTGTCCAGTATAGGAGTATAGAGGTCATTCTGCAGTTGTACAGGGCTCTGGTGAGACCACATCTGGAGTATGTGTCCAGTATAGGAGTATAGAGGTCCTTCTGCAGTTGTACAGGAGGGCTCTGGTGAGACCACATCTGGAGTATGTGTCCAGTATAGGAGTATAAAGGTCCTTCTGCAGTGGTACAAGGCTCTGGTGAGACCACATCTGGAGTATGTGTCCAGTATAGGAGTATAGAGGTCCTTCTGCAGCTGTACAGGAGGGCTCTGGTGAGACCACATCTGGAGTATGTGTCCAGTATAGGAGTATAGAGGTCCTTCTGCAGCTGTACAGGAGGGCTCTGGTGAGACCACATCTGGAATATGTGTCCAGTATAGGAGTATGGAGGTCCTTCCGCAGTTGTACAGGAGGGCTCTGGTGGGACCACATCTGGAGTATGTGTCCAGTATAGGAGTATACAGGTCATTCTGCAGTTGTACAGGGCTCTGGTGAGATCACATCTGGAGTATGTGTCCAGTATAGGAGTATAGAGGTCCTTCTGCAGCTGTACAGGAGGGCTCTGGTGAGACCACATCTGGAGTATGTCCAGTATAGGAGTATAGAGGTCCTTTTGCAGTTGGACAGGAGGGCTCTGGTGAGACCACATCTGGAGTATGTGTCCAGTGTAGGAGTATAGAGGTCATTCTGCAGTTGTACAGGGCTCTGGTGAGACCACATCTGGAGTATGTGTCCAGTATAGGAGTATAGAGGTCCTTCTGCAGTTGTACAGGAGGGCTCTCGTGAGACCACATCTGGAGTATGTGTCCAGTATAGGAGTATAGAGGTCCTTTTGCAGTTGTACAGGAGGGCTCTGGTGAGACCACATCTGGAGTATGTGTCCAGTATAGGAGTATAGAGGTCATTCTGCAGTTGTACAGGGCTCTGGTGAGACCACATCTGGAGTATGTGTCCAGTATAGGAGTATATAGGTCATTCTGCAGTTGTACAGGGCTCTGGTGAGACCACATCTGGAATATGTGTCCAGTATAGGAGCATAGAGGTCCTTCTGCAGTTGTACAGGAGGGCTCTGGTCAGACCACATCTGGAGTAAGTGTCCGCTATAGGAGTATATAGGTCCTTCTGCAGTTGTACAGGGCTCTGGTGAGACCACATCTGGAGTATGTGTCCAGTATAGGAGTATAGAGGTCATTCTGCAGTTTTACAGGGCTCTGGTGAGACCACATCTGGAGTATGTGTCCAGTATAGGAGTATAGAGGTCCTTCTGCAGTTGTACAGGAGGGCTCTGGTGGGACCACATCTGGAGTATGTGTCCAGTATAGGAGTATAGAGGTCATTCTGCAGTTGTACAGGAGGGCTCTGGTGAGACCACATCTGGAGTATGTGTCCAGTATAGGAGTAATAATAATAATAATAGATTTATTTTATATAGCGCTTTTTCATATAGAGGTCCTTCTGCAGTTGTACAGGAGGGCTCTGGTGAGACCACATCTGGAGTATGTGTCCAGTATAGGAGTATAGAGGTCCTTCTGCAGTTGTACAGGAGGGCTCTGGTGGGACCACATCTGGAGTATGTGTCCAGTATAGGAGTATAGAGGTCATTCTGCAGTTGTACAGGGCTCTGGTGAGACCACATCTGGAGTATGTGTCCAGTATAGGAGTATAGAGGTCCTTCTGCAGCTGTACAGGAGGGCTCTGGTGAGACCACATCTGGAATACGTGTCCAGTATAGGAGTATAGAGGTCATTCTGCAGTTGTACAGTGCTCTGGTGAGACCACATCTGGAGTATGTGTCCAGTATAGGAGTATAGAGGTCCTTCTGCAGTTGTACAGGAGGGCTCTCGTGAGACCACATCTGGAGTATGTGTCCAATATAGGAGTATAAGGGTCGTTCTGCAGTTGTACGGGGCTCTGGTGAGACCACACCTGGAGTATGTGTCCAGTATAGGAGTATACAGGTCCTTCTGCAGTTGTTCAAGAGGGCTCTGGTGAGACCACATCTGGACTATGTGTCCAGTATAGGAGTATAGAAGGTCATTCTGCAGTTGTACAGGGCTCTGGTGTGACCACATCTGGAGTATGTGTCCAGTATAGGTGTATAGAGGTCCTTCTGCAGCTGTACAGGAGGGCTCTGGTGAGACCACATCTGGAATATGTGTCCAGTATAGGAGTATAGAGGTCCTTCTGCAGTTGTGCAGGAGGTCTCTGGTGAGACCACATCTGGAGTATGTGTCCAGTATAGGAGTATAGAGGTCATTCTGTAGTTTTACAGGGGTCTGGGGAGACCACAACTGGAGTATGTGTCCAGTATAGGAGTATAGAGGTCCTTCTGCTGTTGAACAGGGCTCTGGTGAGACCACATCTGGAGTATGTGTCCAGTATAGGAGTATAGAGGTCCTTCTGCAGTTGTACAGGGCTCTGGTGAAACCACAACTGGAGTATGTGTCCAGTATAGGATTATAGAGGTCCTTCTGCAGTTGTACAGGAGGGCTCTGGCGAGACCACATCTGGAGTATGTGTCCAGTATAGGAGTATAGAGGTCCTTCTGCAGTTGTACAGGGGGGCTCAGGTGAGACCACATCTGGAGTGTATGTCCAGTATAGGAGTATATAGGTCCTTCTGCAGTTGTTCAAGAGGGCTCTGGTGAGACCACATCTGGAGTATGTGTCCAGTATAGGAGTATAGAGGTCATTCTGCAGTTGTACAGCGCTCTGGTGAGACCACATCTGGAGTATGTGTCCGGTATAGGTGTATAGAGGTCCTTCTGCAGTTGTACAGGAGGGCTCTGGTGAGACCACATCTGGAGTATGTATCCAGTATAGAAGTATAGAGGTCCGTCTGCAGTTGTACAGGGCTCTGGTGAGACCACAACTGGAGTATGTGTCCAATATAGGAGTATAGAGGTCCTTCTGCAGTTGTACAGGAGGGCTCTCGTGAGACCACATCTGGAGTATGTGTCCAGTATAGGAGTATAGAGGTCCTTTTGCAGATGTACAGGAGGGCTCTGGTCAGACCACATCTGGAGTATGTGTCCAGTATAGGAGTATAGAGGTCATTCTGCAGTTGCACAGAGCTCTGGTGAGACCACATCTGGAGTATGTGGCCAGTATAGAGGTCCTTCTGCAGTTGTGCTGGGGGGCTCTGGTGAGACCACATCTGGAGTATGTGTCCAGTATAGGAGTATAGAGGTCATTCTGCAGTTGTACAGGGCTCTGGTGAGACCACATCTGGAATATGTGTCCAGTATAGGAGTATAGAGGTCAATCTGCAGTTGTACAGGGCTCTGGTGAGACCACATCTGGAGTATGTGTCCAGTATAGGAGTATAGAGGTCCTTCTGCAGCTGTACAGGAGGGCTCTGGTGAGACCACATCTGGAATATGTGTCCAGTATAGGAGTATAGAGGTCCTTCTGCAGTTGTACAGGAGGGCTCTGGTGAGACCACATCTAGAGTATGTGTCCAGTATAGCAGTAAAGAGGTTCTTCTGCAGTTGTGCAGGAGGGCTCTGGTGAGACCACATCTGGAGTATGTGTCCAGTATAGGGGTATAGAGGTCATTCTGCAGTTGTACAGGGCTCTGGGGAGACCACATCTGGAGTATGTGTCCAGTATAGGAGTATAGAGGTCCTTCTGCAGCTGTACAGGAGGGCTCTGGTGAAACCACATCTGGAATATGTGTCCAGTATAGGGGTATACAGGTCCTTCTGCAGTTGTACAGGAGGGCTCTGGTGGGACCACATCTGGAGTATGTGTCCAGTATAGGAGTATAGAGGTCATTCTGCAGTTGTACAGGGCTCTGGTGAGACCACATCTGGAGTATGTGTCCAGTATAGGAGTATAGAGGTCCTGCAGCTGTACAGGAGGGCTCTGGTGAGACCACATCTGGAATATGTGTCCAGTATAGGAGTATAGAGGTCATTCTGCAGTTGTACAGTGCTCTGGTGAGACCACATCTGGAGTATGTGTCCAGTATAGGAGTATAGAGGTCCTTCTGCAGTTGTACAGGAGGGCTCTCGTGAGACCACATCTGGAGTATGTCAAGTATAGGAGTATAGAGGTCCTTTTGCAGTTGTACAGGAGGGCTCTGGTGAGACCACATCTGGAGTATGTGTCCAGTATAGGAGTATAGAGGTCCTTCTGCAGTTGTACAGGGGGGCTCAGGTGAGACCACATCTGGAGTGTGTGTCCAGTATAGAAGTATATAGGTCCTTCTGCAGTTGTTCAAGAGGGCTCTGGTGAGACCACACCTGGAGTATGTGTCCAGTATAGGAGTATACAGATCCTTCTGCAGTTCAAGAGGGCTCTGGTGAGACCACATCTGGAGTATGTATCCAGTATAGAAGTATAGAGGTCCGTCTGCAGTTGTACAGGTGGGCTCTGGTGAGACCACAACTGGAGTATGTGTCCAATATCGGAGTATAGAGGTCCTTCTGCATTTGTACAGGACTCTGGTGAGACCACATCTGGAGTATGTATCCAGTATAGGAGTATAGAGGTCCTTCTGCAGTTGTACAGGGCTCTGGTGAGACCACAACTGGAGTATGTGTCCAGTATAGGAGTATAGAGGTCCTTCTGCAGTTGTACAGGGCTCTGGTGAGACCACATCTGGAGTATGTATCCAGTAGAGGAGTATAGAGGTCCTTCTGCAGTTGTACAGGGCTCTGGTGAGACCACAACTGGAGTATGTGTCCAGTATAGGAGTATAGAGGTCCTTCTGCAGTTGTACAGGGCTCTGGTGAGACCACATCTGGAGTATGTGTCCAGTATAGGAGTATAGAGGTCCTTTTGGCAAACACTCCCTTTATCGTTAATAGGCAGAATAAATGCTATTAAAATGAGCTTCCTACCACAGTTATTATACCTATTTCAATCTATACCAGTATATGTACCAAAATATTTTTTTTCTAAACTGAATACTAATATTACTAATTTTGTTTGGGATTATAAATCACATAGAATTAAAAAAGAACACTTCTGTAAACCAAAAGATGTCGGGGGACTTTCACTCCCAAATTTTTTGTATTACTATTGGGCAATACATATTAAGAATATAATTTACTGGTTGGATAGTTCAACTCAACAGACAGAATGGATAAAAATGGAGAAAGAGGATTGTTATCCTTGTAATATAGGAACAATCCTCTTCTCCCTGAAAAAAATGAACAATACAATATATAAGAAAAAACCAATTATACAAGATACAATAAGAATATGGAAACAAATAAAATTATCCTTAAAATTAAGAAACCTATCATTGTTAACACCGATAGCGAATAATCCTTTATTTAAACCATCTATGATGGATAAAATATATAATCAATGGGAAAGTTTAGGAATTAAAAGGATCGGGGACATGTATGAAATGGGAGATTTATTATCATTTCAACAATTACAATTAAAATTTAAACTGAAAAACACTCATTATTTTAAATATTTTCAGATTTGTAATTTTTTGAAGACATACATACAGGGATATCAAAAAATAACTCCTGATTTACTAGAAGAAGTAATGAATATAAAAGCTGATACACAAAAATTAATATCATATTTATATAATAGTATCATAAATATAGATTTACCTGTGACCGAGGTAATTAGAGAAGAGTGGGAACGGGAATTATTGATAAAAATTAAGAAGGCTACATGGGAAAAGTATTTGACATACATTCACAAGTGTTCGATTAACGCAAGACATAATCTAATCCAATTTAAAATTTTACATAGATTATATTACTCAAAAACAAGATTAAATACATTTTATCTAAATATATCGCCCATTTGCGATAAATGTTTAACCCAAGACGCAACTATAACACACTCTTTTGTTTCTTGTAGAGATGAGAGATTCCTTTATTTGTCATTCAGACCTTTCGGTCTGAACGAAATTTCGTTGCCTGCAGTCATACATATAATAATAAATGACAAAACACACAATAAACACAAATTAACATCCACCACAGTGAGTTCACCAGGTACCTCCTCACTGTGATGGAGGCAAAAGTCTTAAAGTCTCTGTCTCTTCCCGCTTTCTTCTCCCTCTGCGCTGAGGCGATCCAGGCTTCTGATGCTGTGGCCCCGCCGGGCGACGGTAAGCCAGTCCAGCGGCCGAATCCGTGCTCCGCGACGGGCCGGCTCAAACTCCGCGGCCCGGGGTGGTCGAAGCTGCCGAAGCTGCCGCCCTCCAGTCCAGCGGACGCAGCTGTAGTTGCGGGAGCCCCAGAAAAACAGGTCACCAACCCGTGACCTGCACGCTCCCGACGATGTCGTCCACTGGGCCCGCGGCCGAACCTCCGGATTCAGGTCGCCACCAGTGTCCTCGGTCGCCACCGCCGGAACGCCACCGCAGCTCCGAAGCCGGCCAGCCTCGCGCTCCCGACAATGTCGTCCACTGGGCCAGCTGCGGCCGAGCCTCCGGATTCAGGTCGCCACCAGTGTCCTCGGTCGCCACCGCCGGAACGCCACTGCCACCGCCGGAACGCCACCGCAGCCCCGAAGTTGGCCAGCCTCGGTCGGCAGCTCGCAGTTGGAGTTGGAGGCCGGCAGCTCGCAGTTGGAGTTGGAGGCCGGCAGCTCCGCCATTTAGGCCTCAGCACATACGGAGGCAGAGAAGGGGGACATGACAAGAAAAAGTCGCATTCCCCCGAAGGAAGAGACAAAAGTCATGTTTCACCCCCCCACCCCACACATACACAACCCAATAAACTAAAATTTAACTGAAACAGGACAAAAGAAAACAACAAAAAAAGTAAAAACAGACGGACTGCAGGCGAGCCGCTGCTGTACGACAGCGCCGCCACCTCATGGATTTTGGAGTGATATTTTCAAAATATTTACAAAACTATTTAAGACAAAAATGGAACCCAATAATGAATTGATTATATTCGGGGTAATGAAAGACGGGAACAAATTGAGCTCATCTCTAAAGTCAATTTTTAATTATGGTTTAATAATAGCAAAAAAATTAATATTGAAATTTTGGAAAAATACACCAATACCAACGCTCAAAATGTGGATTGCAAGTATGTTGGATACCGCACATCTTGAGGAAATGCGATTCCTCCTAATAGATAAATGTGACCAATTCATAACGAGTTGGTCTCCATTTGTCGTCTTTTTGGAAACATATGGTGCAAAACAGGTGTAAAAGCTAATCCGTGACTGCGTATGGTCAAGATCATAAATTATCTCCTTACTTCTATTTTCTTTTCTTCTCTTCTCTTCTTTTATTATCTTTCTTCTATTTTCTATGTCTCAACTTTCTTTTTTCATTCTTTATTTTTCTCTTTCACACACTATATATCTCACACTTTTCTATTTTTCATTATCTAACTTTTTTCTTTTTCTTCCTTATTACAATTTTTTTTTAAATAAGAAGCTGTACATAAAAGGTATTATGAAAATATGATTGTATACAATTGTACTTCTAATAAAATTAAAATATTTAAAAAATTTTTTTTTTTAAATAGGTGTATTGAGGTCCTTCTGCAGTTGTACATGGCTCTGGTGAGACCACAACTGGAGTATGTGTCCAGTATAGGAGTATAGAGGTCCTTCTGCAGTTGTACAGGAGGGCTCTGGTGAGACCACATCTGGAGTATGTATCCAGTATAGGAGTATAGAGGTCCTTCTGCAGTTGTACAGTGCTCTGGTGAGACCACAACTGGAGTATGTTTCCAATATAGGAGTATAGAGGTCCTTCTGCAGTTGTACAGGGCTCTGGTGAGACCACATTTGGAGTATGTGTCCAGTATAGGAGTATAGAGGTCCTTCTGCAGTTGTACAGGGCTCTGGTGAGACCACAACTGGAGTATAGATAGATAGATAGATATGCCTTTATTGTCGTTCAGACCAAAGTCTGGACGAAATTGCAGCAGTCATACATATAATACAACAAAACAACAATAAACACATATTAACATCCACCACAGTGAGTCCACCCAGCATCTCCTCACTGTGATGGAGGCAAAAGTGTTAGGTCTGCAGTCTCTTCCCTCCTCTTCTCCCTCTGCGCTGAGGCGATACCCCCCGGCGATGTTAAATCAGTCCCGCGGCTCAAACACCGCGGCCCGGGGTGGTCGAAGCTGCCGCCCACCACTCCTGCAGACGCAGCCGCTGGCCCGCGGCCGAACCCCGGACTCAGGCCACCACCGCCAGAACACCGTCCCAGCCACCCTCACGTGAGTACCGTGCCATCTTCAGCCTCGGGCTGGGCCGCCCCGACATGGGCGCCGAACCTCCCCCGAGCCGGGCCGCCCCAACATGGGCGTCGCTTCTTCCCCGAGCCGGGCTACCCCGACATGGGCGTCGCTTCTCCCTCTGGCCGGGCTGACCCGACATGGGCGCCGAACCTCCCCCGAGCCGGGCCGCCCCAACATGGGCGTCGCTTCTTCCCCGAGCCGGGCTGCCCCGACCTGGGCGTCACTTCTCCCTCTGGCCGGGCCCAGTATAGGAGTATCGAGGTCCTTCTGCAGTTGTACAGGGCTCTGGTGAGACCACATCTGGAGTATGTGTCCAGTATAGGAGTATAGAGGTCCTTCTGCAGTTGTACAGGAGGGCTCTGGTGAGACCACATCTGGAGTATGTGTCCAGTATAGGAGTATAGAGGTCCTTCTGCAGTTGTACAGGAGGGCTCTGGTGAGACCACATCTGGAGTATGTGTCCAGTATAGGAGTATAGAGGTCCTTCTGCAGTTGTACAGGGCTCTGGTGAGACCACAACTGGAGTATGTGTCCAGTATAGGAGTATAGAGGTCCTTCTGCAGTTGTACAGGAGGGCTCTGGTGAGACCACATCTGGAGTATGTGTCCAGTATAGGAGTATAGAGGTCCTTCTGCAGTTGTACAGGAGGGCTCTGGTGAGACCACAGAGGCCCGAGAGCCGTTGGAGCGGTCGCAGAGTGTGGAGCTACACCCAAGCAGTAGGAGTTAAAGTCGAGCGTGGGGCTTGTTCCTTACAGAGGCCCGAGAGCCGTAGGAGCGGTCGCAGAGGGTGGAGCTACACCCGAGCGGTAGGAGTTAAAGTCGAGCGTGGGGCTTGTTCCTTACAGAGGCCCGAGAGCCGTTGGAGCGGTCGGTCGCAGAGGGAGGAGGAACCGAAATCTGCAACGTTCCAAGTTCCACTCGCACCTCAAAAACAAGTGGGCTTAAGGAAGCTGCTGATTGGTGGAAGCAGACAAGAGGGAGCAGCTGATTGGGAGTCAGATCCCTGCTGATTGTATTGTAGCAGTTTGTTTTGTCTTGTATCATGGGTAAGGGGGGAGTATGAGGGCCAGGGCAGTTTGTTGTTCTGGATGTCAGATGTATTGTATCCAGGGTATGAGGGGAGTATGAGGGCCTGGGCAGTTTGTTGTTCTGGATGTCAGATGTATTGTATCCAGGGTAAGAGGGGAGTATGAGGGCCAGGGCAGTTTGTTGTTCTGGATGTCAGATGTGGGAGATCAAGGAATCTGACAGCCTTACAGACGTCCACATCTGCGCCAGGTGCATCGAGATGGGGCTCCTAAGGGACCGTATTAGGAATCTGGAGCAGCAGCTCGATGACCTCCGTCTGGTCAGGGAGAGCGAGGAAGTCATTGAGAGGAGTTACAGGGAGGTGGTCACTGCAAGACCACAGGAGGCAGGCAAGTGGGTCACGGTTGGGAGAGGCAAGGGGCACAGGCAGGGACTAGAGAGTACCCCGGAGGCTGTACACCTTGACAATAAGTACTCCTGTTTGAGTACTGTTGGGGGGGACAGCCTGCCTGGGGGTAGCGACAGCGGCCGGGCCTCCGGTACAGAGACCGGTCCTGTTGTTCAGAAGGGTAAGGAAAAGAAGAGGAGGGCATTAGTAATAGGGGACTCTATAGTTAGGGGGTCAGACAGGCGATTCTGTGGACGCAGTCGGGAGACCCGGATGGTAGTTTGCCTCCCTGGTGCCAGGGTCTGTGATGTGTCTCAACGTGTCCAAGATATCCTGAAAGGGGAGGGAGAGGAGACCGAGGTCGTGGTACATATAGGTACCAATGACATAGGTAAAAAAAGGGAAGAGGTCCTGAAAGGAGAATTTAGGGGGTTAGGAGGGGAGTTAAAGAGAAGGACAGCAAAGGTAACAATCTCGGGATTACTGCCTTTGCCACACGACAGTGAGAGTAGGAATGGAGCGAGGTGGAGGATAAATGCGTGGCTGAAGGACTGGTGCAGAGGGCAGGGATTCAAATTTCTGGATCATTGGGACCTCTTTTGTGGAAGGTGCAACCTGTACAAAAAGGACGGGTTGCACTTGAACCTGAGGGGGACCAATATGCTGGTGGGGAGATTTGCAAAGGCTACTGGGGAGACTTTAAATTAGAATGGTTGGGGGGAGGGACTCAAACAGAGAAAGCTAGTAGACAGTGTGTGAGGCAGGAGGCAGAGAAGGGAAGCACTCAGACCCAACATGTAGGGGGGAAAGAAGAAAACAATAACAAAAAGAGAATAAGAGGTGGTGGGGTTCTTAAATGGGTGAGCAGAGAAACAGACGGGTGTAAAATGCGGGCGGAAGCAATAGGTAGCAAGGTGAAAAGTAAAAGTGGCAGGCAGATAAATCCAGGGCAAAAATCAAAAAGGGCCACTTTTCAACATAATTGTAAAAGGGGTAAGAGTGTTGTAAAAACAAGCCTGAAGGCTTTGTGTCTCAATGCAAGGAGCATTCATAATAAGGTGGATGAGTTGAACGTGCAGATAGCTATTAATGATTATTATAATAATAATAATATTAACTTTTATTTACGGGCGCCTTATACCGAGGTCTCAACGACACCTTACAGAGATTGACAAATAAGAAACATATAATTGGAATAAAATAAAATTATAAAGACATCACCATTATACAAATTAAGGACAGAATTCATTCCAAAGACACAAAAAAGAAAATCGGAAACACAATTTGAGGAGAGAGCAGCGGCAGCTAAACCGCGCCAGCGTCCACTCTCCCCTCCGACCGCCATCTTGAACGCAGACTAACAAAGACGTAACACACAAAAATCATCCCCCCACAATGATTACCACTGTGGGGGAAGGCTCAATGTCCAGTCCCCAACCCCAGTTCTCCCCAAAGTCAGGCCTAATGAGGCCTCCGCTCCGCTATTATGATATAGTTGGGATCACGGAGACATGGCTCCAGGATGACCAAGGCTGGGAGCTGAACATCCAGGGATATTCAATATTCAGGAGGGATAGAGAGAAAGGAAAAGGAGGTGGGGTAGCGTTGCTGGTTAGAGAGGAGATTAACGCAGTGGAAAGGAAGGACATTAGCTTGGAGGATGTGGAATCGGTATGGGTAGAGCTGCGAAACACTAGGGCAGAAAACGCTGGTGGGTGTTGTGTACAGGCCACCTAGCAGTAGTAGTGAAGTTGGGGATGGCATCAAACAGGAAATTATAAATGTGTGCAACAAAGGCAAAACAGTTATAATGGGTGACTTCAATCTACATATAGATTGGGTGAATCAAATTGGCAGGGGTGCTGAGGAAGAGGATTTCTTGGAATGTATGCGGGATAGTTATCTAAACCAACATGTAGAGGAACCAACGAGAGAGCAGGCTATTCTAGATTGGGTATTGAGTAATGAGGAAGGGTTAGTTAGCAGTCTTGTTGTGTGTGGCCCCTTGGGCAAGAGTGACCATAATATGGTTGAGTTCTTCATTAGGATGGAGAGTGACATTGTTAATTCAGAAACAATGGTTCTGAACTTAAAGAAAGGTAACTTTGAGGGTATGAGACGTGAATTGCCCAAGATTGACTGGCAATTAGTTCTAAAAGGGTTGCCGGTTGATATGCAATGGAAGGCATTTAAAGACTGCATGGATGAACTACAAAAATTGTTCATCCCAGTTTGGCAAAAGAATAAATCAGGGAAGGTAGTGCATCCATGGATAACAAGGGAAATCAGGGATAGTATCAAAGCAAAAGGTGATGCGTACAAATTAGCCAGAAAAAGCAACATACCAGAGGACTGGGAGAAATTCAGAGACCAGCAGAGGAGGACAAAGGGCTTAATTAGGAAAGGGAAAATAGATTATGAAAGGAAACTGGCAGGGAACATAAAAACTGACTGCAAAAGTTTTTAGAGATATGTGAAGAGAAAGAGATTAGTTAAAACAAATGTAGGTCCCTTGCAGTCAGAAACAGGTGAATTGATCATGGGGAACAAGGATATGGCGGACCAATTGAATAACTACTTTGGTTCCGTCTTCACTAAGGAAGACATAAATAATCTGCCGGAAATAGCAGGGGGCCGCGGGTCAAAGGAGATGCAGGAACTGAGTGAAATCCAGGTTAGTCGGGAAGTGGTGTTGGGTAAATTGAATAGATTAAAGGCCGATAAATCACCAGGGCCAGATAGGCTGCATCCAAGAGTACTTAAGGAAGTAGCTCCAGAAATAGTGGATGCATTAGTGATAATTTTTCAAAACTCTTTAGATTCTGGAGTAGTTCCTGAGGATTGGAGGGTAGCAAACGTAACCCCACTCTGTAAGAAGGGAGGGAGAGAGAAAACGGGGAATTACAGACTAGTTAGTCTAACATCGGTAGTGGGGAAACTGCTAGAGTCAGTTATTAAAGATTGGATAGCAGCACATTTGGAAAGTAGTAAAATCATTGGACAAAGTCAGCATGGATTTACAAAACGTAAATCATGTCTGACAAATCTTGTAGAATTTTTCGAGGATGTAACTAGTAGAGTGGATAGGGGAGAAGCAGTGGATGTGTTGTATCTGGACTTTCAGAAGGCTTTCGACAAGGTCCCACATAAGAGATTAGTATACCAACTTAAAGCACACGGTATTGGGGGTTCAGTGTTGATGTGGATAGAGAACTGGCTGGCAAACAGGAAGCAAAGAGTAGGAGTAAACGGGTCCTTTTCACAATGGCAGGCAGTGACTAGTGGGATACCGCAAGGCTCAGTGCTGGGACCCCAGCTATTTACAATATATATTAATGATCTGGATGAGGGAATTGAAGGCAACATCTCCAAGTTTGCGGATGACACTAAGCTGGGGGGGCAGTATTAGCTGTGAGGCGGATGTTAGGAGTCTGCAAGGTGACTTGGATAGGCTGGGTGAGTAGGCAAATGTTTGGCAGATGCAGTATAATGTGGATAAATGTGAGGTTATCCACTTTGGTGGCAAAAACAGGAAAGCAGACAATTATCTAAATGGTGGGCGATTAGGAAAAGGGGAGATGCAGCGAGACCTGGGTGTCATGGTACACCAGTCATTGAAAGTAGCATGCAGGTGCAGCGGGCAGTGAAGAAAGCGAATGGTATGTTAGCTTTCATAGCAAAAGGATTTGAGTATAGGAGCAGGGAGGTTCTACTGCAGTTGTACAGGGTCTTGGTGAGATCACACCTGGAGTATTGCGTACAGTTTTGGTCTCCAAATCTGAGGGACATTATAGCCATAGATGGAGTGCAGAGAATGTTCACCAGACTGATTCCTGGGATGTCAGGACTTTCATATGAAGAAAGACTGGATGGACTCGGCTTATACTCGCTAGAATTTAGGAGATTGAGAGGGGATCTTATAGAAACTTACAAAATTCTTATGGGGTTGGACAGGCTAGATGCAGGAAGATTGTTCCCGATGTTGGGGAAGTCGGAACAAGGGGTCACAGTTTAAGGATAAGGGGGAAATCCTTTAAGACCGAGATGAGAAAAAACTTTTTCACACAGAGAGTGGTGAATCTCTGGAACTCTCTGCCAGAGAGGGTAGTTGAGGTCAGTTCATTGGCTATATTTAAGAGGGAGTTAGATGTGGCCCTTGTGGCTAAAGGGATCAGGGGGTATGGAGAGAAGGCAGGTACAGGATACTGAGTTGGATGATCAGCCATGATCATATTGAATGGCGGTGCAGGCTCGAAGGGCCGAATGGCCTACTCCTGCACCTATTTTCTATGTATCTATGTATCACCTCGCACATCATCCTCCACTCCCACACTCGGAAAACCAACAAGGTGAGTCTTTCTTTTTATTTTTCCGCCACCCCTCCCAAATAGGGTAAGGTATATGCTCATTGACTTACCAATTGGAAGCAGGGGGGGTGAGAGATAATCTCTGCCAGCGCCTGGGAAACAAAACAATTCTCTCAGTCCATTCTCCCTATGTCCTACAAATTATTTCCCATTTAAAGTATCTATCCAATGCTCCCTTAAAGTATCTATCAAATTTCCTCTTAAAGTATTTATCCAATCCCCCCCTTAAAGTATTTATCCTATTACCCTTTAATCTATCCAATTCTTCCTTAAACTATCTATCCAATTCCCCTCTGAAGACACAAGAGGCTGCTCCCCTTTGAAGGCATTAATTTGGCTCGTTTGAAACTCAGCAACTACTTTCTATATATAACAAGGAACTGCAGATGCTGGTTTACACCAAAGAAAGACAAAATGCTGGAGTAGCTCAGCGGGTCAGGCAGCATCTCTGAAGCACATAGATAGGTGACATTTCGTGTTCGGACCCTACTTCAGACTACTTTCTATCCTTTACTCCAGATGCGTAAGGAATTAAAAGTATTGTATTTGAATGCGCGAGATATAAGAAGTAAAGTAGATGAGTTTGAGGCTCAGTTAGCGATTGGTAGATATGACATTGTGGGGATTACCGAGACGTGGCTGCAGGAGGATCGGGCCTGGGAACTTAATATTCAGGGTTATACATCCTATAGAAAGGACAGGCAGGTGGGCAGAGGAGGGGGGGGGTAGCTCTGCTGGTGAGGGATGGAATTCAGTCCCTTGCGAGGGAAGACATAGGGACTGACGAGGTAGAGTCACTGTGGATTGAGTTGAGGAATTGCAAAGGCAAGAAGACACTAATTGGTTTTATCTACAGACCCCCAAATAGTAGCCCGGATGTAGGGTATAAGTTGCAGCAGGAGTTAAAACCGGCATGTAACAAAGGTAATGCCACTGTGGTGATGGGGGATTTCAATATGCAGGTAGACTGGGGAAATCAGGTTGGTTCAGGACCCCAGGAAAGAGAGTTTGTTGAATGCCTCCGAGATTGATTCTTAGAGCAGCTTGTAATGGAGCCGACCAGAGAAAAGGCAATTCTGGATTTGGTGTTGTCCAATGAACCAGATTTGATAAGAGAACTCGAGGTAAAGGAACCGCTTGGGGGTAATGATCATAATATGATTAGTTTTAATCTGCAATTTGAGAAGGAGATGGTTAAATCGGAAGTGTCAGTGATGCAGTTGAACAAAGGGGACTATGAAGGCATGAGAGGGGAGCTGGACAAAGTAGACTGGAAAGGGAATCCTAGCAGGAATGACGGTGGAACTGCAATGCCAGGAATTTCTGGGAATAATCAGTAATACGCAGGATCATTTCATTCCAAAAAGGAAGAAAGATTCTAAGGGGAGTAGGAGGCAACCGTGGCTGACAAGAGAAGTTAGGGATAGAATAAAACTAAAAGAAAAGATGTATTACGCAGCAAAGAGTAGCCGGAAGCCAGAGGATTGGGAAACTTTCATAGGACAGCAGAAGGAAACAAAACGGGCAATACGGGCTGAAAAAGATGAAGTACGAAGGGAAGCTGGCCAGGAATATAAAGAAGGACTGTAAAATCTTCTTTAGATAAGTTAAGGGAAAAACAGTAGCAAAGTCAAATGTGGTCCCTTGAAGGCAAACACGGGTGAAATTATTATGGGCAACAAGGAAATGGCAGAAGAGTTGAACAGGTACTTCGGATCTGACTTCACTAAGGAAGACACAAACAATCTCCCAGATGTACTGGAGGACAGAGGATCTAAGGGGGTAGAGGAACTGAAAGAAATTGTCATTAGGCGAGAAATAGTATTGGGTAGGCTAATGGGACTGAAGGATGATAAATCCCCTGGGCCTGATGGTCTGCATCCCAGGGTCCTCAGGGAGGTGGCTCTAGAAATAGTGGACGCATTGGTGATCATTTTCCAATGTTCAATAGATTCAGGAACAGTTCCTGTGGATTGCAGGATAACTAATGTTATCCCACTTTTCAAGAAAGGAGTGAGAGAAAACGGGGAATTACAGACCAGTTAGCCTGACTTTGGTGGTGGGAAAGATGCTGGAGTCAATTATTAAAGAGGTAATAATGGGGCATTTGGATAGCAGTAAAAGGATTAGTCCAAGTCAACATGGATTTATGAAAGGGAAATCATGCTCGACCAATCTTCTGGAATTGTTTGAGGATGTGACAAGTAAAATGGATGAAGGGGAGCCACTGGATGTAGTGTATCTAGAGTTTCAGAAAGCTTTTGATAAGGTCCCACACTGGAGACTGGTGACTAAAATTAGAGCACATGGTATTGGGGGTAGAGTGTTGACATGGAGAGAAAATTGGTTGGCAGACAGGAAACAAAGAGTAGGAGTGAACAGGTCCTTTTCAGAATGGCAGGCAGTGGCGAGTGGAGTGCCGCAAGGCTGTGTTGGGGCCGCTACTGTTTAGCATATATATTAATGATTTGGAAGAGGGAATTAGGAGCAACACTCGCAGGTTGGGTGGCAGTGTGAACTGTGATGAAGATGTTCGGAGGTTGCAGGGTGACCTGGACAGGTTGAGTGAGTGGGCAGATGTGTGGCAGATGCAGTATAATATAGATAAATGTGAGGTTATCCACTTTGGTGACAAAAACAAGGGGCAGATTATTATCTCAATGGGGTTAGGTTAGGTAAGGCGGAAGTGCAGTGAGACCTGGGCATCCTTGTACACCGGTCACTGAAAGTTGGCGTGCAGGTACAGCAGGCAGTGAAGAAAGCTAATGGAATGTAGACAAAAATGCTGGAGAAACTCAGCGGGTGCAGCAGCATCTATGGAGCGAAGGAAATAGGCAACGTTTCGGTCCGAAACCCTTCTTCAGACGGATGTAGGATGGGGATGGGGGGAGGAGAAAGGAAGAGGAGGAGCCTGAGGGCTGAGCGAGAGCTGAGAAGGGGAGGAGACAGCAAGGGCTACCGGATATTGGAGAAGTCAATGTTCATGCCACTAGGGTGCAAACTGCCCGAGTGGAATATGAGGTGCTGCTCCTCCAATTTCCGGTGGGCCTCACTCTGGCCATGGAGGAGGCCCAGGGCAGAAAGGGCAGATTCGGAATGGGAGAGAGAGAGGGAGATGAAGTGCTGAGCCACCGGGAGATCAGGTTGGTTAATGCGGACCGAGCGGAGGCGTTCGGCAAAACGATCGCCAAGCCTACGCTTGGTCTCACCGGTGTAGATCAGCTGGCATCTAGAGCAGCGGATGCAATAGATGAGGTTGGATGAGATGCAGGTGAACCTCTGCTGCATCTGGAATGACTGCTTGGGTCCTTGGATGGAGTTGAGGGGGGAGGTAAAGTGACAAGTGTAGCATCTCTTACGGTTGCAAGGGAAAGTGCCCGGGGAGTGGGTGGTGCGGGAGGGAAGGGAAGAATTGACCAGGGAGTTATGGAGGGAGCAGTCTCTGCAGAAAGTAGACAGGGAAGATGTGGCGAGTGGTGGGGTCACGTTGGAGGTGGCGAAAATGTCGGAGGACTATTTGTTGTATGTGACGGCTTGTGGGGTGAAAGGTGAGGACTAGGGGGACTCTGCCCTTGTTACGAGTGGGGGGTGGGGAGAGAGAGCAGTGTTACGGGGTATAGAAGAGACCGTGGTGAGAGCCTCATCTATAGTAGGGGAGGGAAACCCCCGATCCCTGAAGAATGAGGACATCTCCGATGCCCTGGTGTGGAACACCTCATCCTGGGAGCAGGTGCGGCGTAGATGGAGGAATTGGGAGTAGGGGATGGAGTCCTTACTGGAAGCAGGGTGGGAAGAAGTGTAGTCTAGATAGCCATAGGGAGAGTCAGTGGGTTTATAGTGGATGTCGGTCAAAAGTCTATCACCTGCGATGTAGATAGTGAGGTCAAGAAATGGTAGGGAAGTGTCGGAAATGGTCCAGTGTATTTGAGTGCCAGATGGAAGTTAGTGGTGAAATGGATGAAGTCAGTGTGGGTGCAGGAGGTGGCACCAATGCAGTCGTCGATGTAGCGGAGGTAGAGGTCGGGGATGGGGTCCTGGTACGTCTCGAACAAGGATTGTTCGACGTACCCGACAAAGAGACAGGCATAGCTGGGGCCCATGCGCGTGCCCATAGCTACGCCTTGTATTTGGAGGAAATGGGAGGAGTCAAACGAGAAGTTATTAAGGGTAAGGACCAGCACCGCTAGGCGGGGGAAAGTATCTGTAGACGTGGATTGGTTGGTTCTCCGGTCGAGGAAGAACCGGAGGGCTTGAGACCCTCCTGGTGGGGATGGAGGTGTAGAGTGACTGGACATCCACGGTGAAGATGAGGGGATGGGGGCCTAGAGAATGGAATGCCCAGAGATGACGGAGAGTGTCTGAGGTGTCTTGAACATAGGTAGGGAGGGATTTAACCAAGGGGGATAGGATGGAGTCGAGGTATGTGGAAATAAGTTCGGTAGGGGACGAACAGGCAGAGACAATGGGTCTACCGGGACAGTCAGGTTTGTGGTTTTTGGGGAGAAGGTAAAATCAGGCCGTGCGGGGCTGGGGAACGATGAGGTTTGATGCTCGGGGGGGGGCAGGGAGTCGGAGTTGATGAAGTCGGTGATGGTGCTAGAGATAGTAGCCTGGTGCTCGTCTGTGGGGTCATGGTCCAGGGGTAAGTAGGAGGAGGTGTCCGAGAGTTGGCGCGTGGCCTCAGCTTTGTAGAGATCAACGCGCCAGACTACCACGGCACCTCCCTTGTCGGTGGGTTTGATAACCCAGTCTGGGTTGTTGCGGAGTGAGTCGATGGCTGTACTTCAGTGGGGGAGAGATTGGCGTGAGACAGGGAACTGGAGAAGTTGAGGGGGTTGATGTCCCACTGGCAGTATTGAATAAAAAGGTCTAAAGCCGGAATGCCATGAGGGGTGGTCCAAGAGGAGGGGGTCCGTTGGAGACGGGAAAAGGGATCAACAATAGGGGGCGAGGAATCCTTCCCATGGAAGAACGCAGTGAGGCGGAGGCGACGGTAGTAGAGCTCCAAATCTAGTGGGCGCGGAACTCATTGAGCTAATGGAAAGTTGGCCTTCATAACAAGAGGATTTCAGTATAGGAGTAAAGAGGTCCTTCTGCAGTTGTATAGGGCTCTGGTGAGATCACATCTGGACTATTGCGTACAGTTTTGGTCTCCTAATTTGCGGAAGGACATCCTTGTGATTGAGGCAGTGCAGCGTAGGTTCACAAGATTGATCCCTGCGATGGCGGGACTGTCATATGTGGAAAGATTGAAAAGAATAGGCTTGTATTCACTGGAGTTTAGAAGGATGAGGGGGGGGGGGTCTTATAGAACATATAAAATTATAAAAGGACTGGTCAAGCTAAATGCAGGAAAAATATTCCAATGTTGGGCGAGTCCAGAACGAGGGGCCACAGTCTTAGAATAAAGGGGTGGTCATTTAAGACTGAGGTGAGAAAAAAACTTTTCACCCAGAGAGTTGTGAATTTGTGGAATTCCCTGCGACAGAGGGAAGTGGAGGCCAAATCACTGGATGGATTTAAGAGAGAGTTAGATAGAGCTCTAGGGGCCAGTGGAGTCAAGGGATATGGGGAGAAGGCAGGCACGGGTTGATTGGGGATGATCAGCCATGATCATAATTAATGGCCTCTTCCTGCACCTATTGTCTATGTTTTAGAGGGACATCCCGCTCCCGACCGCCCTGATTTGACGAGGACGCAGTGACCACTGACCTGTCACCTCTCACCCCCCCACATAGGCCACGTTCCACTACAAGACCCTGCGCTGTGACCCAGAGCGGACGCTCATCGACGACAGCCGGACCAACGGCAAACCCATGGAGCTGATCATCGGCAAGAAGTTCAAGCTGCCCGTGTGGGAGACGGTCGTCAGCTCCATGTGTGAGGGCGAGGTGGCCGAGTTCACCTGTGACACGCGGGAAGGGAATCCCCCCAATATACCCCCGTATACACCGTACACCCCCCACTACACCAGACCCCTCTATATCCCCGTACACTACACGCCCCATCACCGCCCGTGTGGGAGACGGTCGTCAGCTCCATGTGTGAGGGCGAGGTGGCCGAGTTCAGCTGTGACACGCGGGTAGGGAATCCCCCCGTACCCCCCCCCCTACACCCACATACCCCTCCTGGGGCTACCATTGTGTTACATACGTTGAATTGTACATCACTTTCACTGGTTAGCTGATATACTGAACACTGCAACCCTGTATATCCCGCACACAGAATAATGTGAGTTCTGTAAATCTTACTATGCATGTCAGAAATAAAGCGTTAACCTTGTTAATGGATTGCGATTATGAATTATTTAAAATTGAGTTGGTTGGTGCAACAATGGTGCCATATGCTGCTAATGTGTCGTTATCAGATATTCAGTGTTAAAAAGAGAAATAAATCAAAAATAAAAGCGAAAATATGTTCCTTCCACAGCGTGCGGGGAGTCTGGCCCGGATCAGCACGGCCGAGACACCAGAGTGAAGTTGCGGGGAGGTTTACAATGTTTTTTTATTTAATGTTGTCCCTTGTCTAGTCGGAAATAAAGTTCATCATTGGATATAAAAATTGGAAGAAATGTAAATGTGTGTGTTATATGATTATATACATCTATATCACATTCAGCACAATCTAATCAGTTGTATGTTCGCTGATAAAACCATCCTTATGTTTGTAAATCTTGCTCAAAACAAATTTAATTTTGTGTAATCCTTAAATTAGATAACCCCACCATAACAGACAGATCTCATTCCACTCTCTGGCTATTGGGAAGACCAGACCCATTTTATTATTGAGAAACAACTCCATAGACCCAAAAACATTAAGGAACATTCCAGGGCTAGAGCAACTGGAATCTTCAATATTGCTATTATTTTGCCAAATACTGCAGTTGTGAACAGTGTGATTAGATGAATGAATTACAGAGTGCAAGTGTAATACAAAATCAACTCACAGCACATGAGCCATTTAAAAGATATTTAAAAAACATTAAACAAGAAAATTACCAGAGTCCAAATTTATAAACAATTTTATTCTTTAACAAGAATTATGAACTAACAGAATTATGAATCTAACCCTATATCGCACACACAAACTGTTCCCCCACAACGTTGATTACACTGCGAGTCCGGTCGGGTAGGTTCCGGTTACTGCAATACATAGATACATAGATACATAGAAAATAGGTGCAGGAGTAGGCCATTCGGCCCTTCGAGCCTGCACCGCCATTCAATATGATCATGGCTGATCATCCAACTCAGTATCCCGTACGTGCCTTCTCTCCATACCCCCTGATCCCTTAGCCACAAGGGCCACATCTAACTCCCTCTTAAATATAGCCAATGACCTGGCGTCAACTACCCTCTGTGGCAGAGTTCCAGAGATTCACCACTCTGTGTGAAAAAGTTTTTCCTCAGGTCGGTCTTAAAGGATTTCCCCCTTATCCTTAAGCTGTGACCCCTTGTCCTGGACTTCCCCAACATCGGGGACAATCTTCCTGCATCTAGCCTGTCCAACCCCTTAAGAATTTTGTACGTTTCTATAAGATGCCCTCTCAATCTCCTAAATTCTAGCGAGTATAAGCCAAGTCTATCCAGTCTTTCTTCATATGAAAGTCCTGACATCCCAGGAATCAGTCTGGTGAACCTTCTCTGCACTCCCTCTATGGCTATAATGTCCTTCCTCAGATTTGGAGACCAAAACTGTACGCAATACTCCAGGTGTGGTCTCACCAAGACCCTGTACAACTGCAGTAGAACCTCCCTGCTCCTATACTCAAATCCTCTTGCTATGAAGGCCAACATACCATTCGCTTTCTTCACTGCCTGCTGCACCTGCATGCCTACTTTCAATGACTGGTGTACCATGACACCCAGGTCTCGCTGCACCTCCCCATTTCCTAATCGGCCACCATTTAGATAAGTCTGCCTTCCCGTTTTTGCCACCAAAGTGGATAACCTCACATTTATCCACATTATACTGCATCTGCCAAACATTTGCCCACTCACCCAGCCTATCCAAGTCACCTTGCAGTCTCCTAGCATCCTCCTCACAGCTAACACTGCCCCCAGCTTAGTGTCATCCGCAAACTTGGAGATTGTGGCGGCTCCCAAGGGTCGTGCCATCATAGTGTCGAATCCCTCGGCACAGGAGTGGTTCAGTCCGGAGGCGGCCCTTAGCCGGAGGCTTTAAAGGCAGGGGTTTTGGGTGCCATCTTCCTCTCGTTTGGTCTTCCCTAGAACTGGGAGGATATTAATAAAAAGTGCTTCTCAAAACACGACTTCGTGCTTAATTCCGAGACCCACGCACTACATTGGTGACCCCGACGCTCCATTGGCGTCATGATGGAGAGAAGACAAAGCCCTACCTCCTCACAGGCTGGCCCGGCCCTGTCTCTGGACGCGGTCTCCGTAAAACTGCCCAACTTCTGGACCACCCGGCCGCTCATCTGGTTCCAGCAGGTGGAGGCCCAGTTCAACCTGCGGGGCATCACGGTCGATGCCACCCGCTTCTATTACCTGGTGGGAGCCCTCGACCAGGATGCGGTTGAAGAGGTAACGGACTTCCTCGCAGACCCCCCCGAACGATGATAAGTACCTCGGCCTGAAAGAGCTCCTGCTCCAGATTTACGGACTGAGTAGGATGGAGCGGGCAAGTAGGATCCTGCATATGGGGGCCTGGGCGACCGACGGCCATCTACGCTCCTAAAGGAGATGGTGGCGTTACTAGACGGGCACACGCCGTGCCTGTTGTTCGAGTATACTTACCTGCATCTGCTGCCGGCCTACATTCGGTTGCAGCTCACCGACGTCTCGTTTGCCGACCTTCGGGCCCTCGGGAGGCGCGCCGACGCCCTGTGGATGGCGCGCCCTGATGACATCAGCGCGCTGGGCGTCAGCAGAGGCGGGTCGCGCTGAGGTCGACGCGCCCTGATGACGTCAACGCGCTGGCCGTCAGCAGGCACGCCGATGACGTCACCCCAGCAGCTCCCGATTTCCTCCGGTGGGGCGGGGGAGCGGTGGAAGGAGTGACAGCTCCAGCCCGACGGCCCGTACGATCACCCCCAGCGGCAGTGAGGCGTACTGCACCTGCAGTCCCGCGTCAGCAGGCTGCAGGCACCACCAGCAGGAGCAGGCAAGCTCCAAGTAGCACCAACACGAAGAACTGGTGCTACTACCATCAGCTCTGGGGTGCTGCAGCACGACAATGCCGCCAGCCGTGCATGTTCCCGGGAAACTCCTGGGCCGGCTGCCAATAGTCCCCACGGGCGGCCGGCCAAATTCACCGCCTTTTCGCCTGGGATCGGCGCTCCGGACCCGCTTCCTCGTGGATACTGGAGCGGAGCTCAGCGTCCTGCCCCCTTCGCTGGCCGACATTCGTTCCGGTAAGCAGGGGCCCGTCCTCACCGCGGCAAACGGCAGCCCCATCCGCACATATGGACTGCGCATGGTACCCATCGTGCTCGGCTCCTGTCATTTCTCGTGGCTGTTCACTATCGCCGATGTCTCCCAACCATTGCTCGGGGCCGATTTCCTCCGGGCGCATTCCCTCATGGTGGACGTCGGGCGTCAGCGTTTGATCAACGCCACTACGATGGAGCCGATCACGTTGCGTGTGGATCAACCGGTGGGACGGCCACTGGCGTCCGTGGACTCCCGATTCTCACGGATCTTGGCTGCGTTCCCGGACATTCTCCATGCGCAGTTTCAATCAACAACCCCCAGCCACGGGGTGTTGCATTATATCCCCACTACCGGCCCACCACTCCATGCACGAGCACGGCGACTGCCGCCACATAAACTGTTTCTGGCACGGTGGGAATTCCGCACGATGGAGGCCTTAGGGATCGTCCGCCCTTCAAGCAGCCCTTGGGCGTCCCCACTCCACATGGTCCCCAAGTCAAGCGGGGGCTGGCAACCTTGTGGGGATTACCGACGGCTGAACGCTGCAACAACAGCGGATCGATACCCCGTACCCCACATCCAGGACTTCACGGCCCATTTGGCTGGGGCCACAATATTTTCCAAAGTGGATCTGGTACGGGGTTATAATCAGATCCCGGTTCACCCGGATGACGTGCCGAAGACGGCGATCATCACGCCATTCGGGCTTTACGAGTTTACTCGCATGCCGTTCGGCCTCAAAAACGCTGCACAGGCCTTTCAGCGCCTCATGGACGGGGTTTGTCGCGGCCTCGATTTCGTGTTCGTGTACCTGGACAACATCCTGGTGGCCAGCCGCTCGCAACAGGAACACTGCGCTCACCTTCGGCAGCTCTGTCAGCGGCTCAGCGAGCATGGTTTGGCCATCAACCTGGACAAGTGCCGTTTTGGGGTGAGCGAAATTGACTTCCTCGGCCACCGCGTGACTGCGCAGGGCGCGGTTCCCCTGCCTGACAGGGTCGACGCCATCCGTCGGTTTCCCCGCCCACGCACGGTGCGTGGCCTGCAGGAATTTGTTGGCATGGTGGCATTTTACCATCGTTTCGTGCCATCCGCGGCCCACATCATGCGGCCCCTGTATCAACCTCTGGCGGGTGGGCAGCACAAGAGCGTGGAGTGGACCCACGAGGCGGAGGCAGCTTTTGATGGCGCGAAGGAGGCCCTTGCTCGGGCCGTACTGCTGGTACACCCGCGGGGAGATGCCCCGACTGCTCTCACGGTGGATGCCTCGGAGACGGCAGTTGGTGCTGTGCTGGAGCAGCTGACGGACGGAGGTTGGCGGCCCCTGGCCTTCTTCAGTTGGCACCTCAACCGTGCGCAGACCAAGTACAGCGCGTTCGATCGTGAGCTCCTGGCTCTGTACTTGGCTGTGCGCCATTTTCGTTACTTCTTGGAGGGCCGCCCGTTCACCGCCTACACCGACCATAAGCCGCTCACTTTCGCCCTGCAGAAGGTTTCCGATCCCTGGTCCGCACGACAGCAGCGGCAATTGGCCTACATATCGGAGTACACGACATCCATCTGCTACATCAAGGGGAAAGAGAACCTGGTGGCCGACGCATTGTCCCGGCCCGCTATCAACGCCGTGTTCGAGGTGGCGCCCGGAATGGACTATTCTGCTCTGGCGGCGGCACAGCTCACGGACGATGAGGTGCCCGCCTACCGGACTGCCATCTCCGGCCTCCGCCTTGAGGATGTCCCTCTCGGCCCTGGGGGAGTGACAATCCTGTGCGATGTGTCGTCCGGTCAGCCGCGCCCCATCGTCCCTGCCACCTGGCGCCGGAGGGTGTTCGAGGTGATCCACGGACTGTCTCACCCATCAATCCGGGCGACAACGGCACTAGTGGCCGCTCGTTTCATGTGGCACGGTCTGCGCAAGCAGGTTGGCCATTGGGCTCGCACCTGCATTCCGTGCCAGACGGGCAAAGATCCAGCGCCATGTCCGTGCGCCTCTCCAGGAGTTTGGTCTACCTCACCGGCGGTTCGACCATCTCCACATAGACATTGTAGGCCCTCTCCCGCCATCCCGGGGCATCACCCACCTGCTCACAATGGTGGACCGCTTCACGCGGTGGCCGGAGGCCATTCCGTTGACCGATACTTCAACGGTTACGTGTGCTCGTGCGTTGTCCGCGCACTGGATTGCTCGCTTCGGGGTGCCAGCGCACATCTCCTCAGACCGGGGGCCACAGTTCACCTCCGAGCTGTGGTCAGCCATGGCTCACTTGCTGGGGATGCGGCTACACCACACCACGGCTTACCACCCGCAAGCTAACGGTCTGGTGGAGAGATTCCACCGGCAGCTGAAGGCAGCACTGAAGGCACGACTCTCCGGCCCAGACTGGATGGACGAGTTGCCGTGGGTGATGCTGGGCATCCGGACCGCTCCCAAAGAGGACTTGGCCTCATCATCGGCGGAGCTCGTTTACGGGTCGCCACTCACGGTGCCCGGGGAGTTCGTGCCGTCGGCGCCGGGGCAGCAGGGAACGCCCTCATCCACCCTAAAGCGCCTTCGCGAGCAAGTTGCAGGCTCGCACCCGTCCCGACATGGGACATTTCGCCCACACGTGCCATCAGCCCTCAGGGACTGCCCGTACGTCTTCCTGCGCCGTGATGCCCACCGGACGCCACTCCAGAGGCCGTACGAGGGCCCGTTCCGAGTGCTGGAACACGGGCAGTCGACTTTTGTCCTGGACATGGGGGCCGGCCGGAGGCAGTGTCGATTGACCGTTTGAAGCCGGCACACCTGGACATTGACCAGCCGGTGCTGGTTGCCCAACCTCGGCCTCGAGGGCGCCCCCCTTCACGGCTCCCTCCGCCTGTCCTACCGCCGGTCCCTCGTCCTGTCCCTCCACCTATACCTCCGCAAGCCCCACTAGCGGCTAACTTCTGCACGCGGGCCGGCCGGGTCGTTCACCCGCCGGTGCGTTCGTGCCTCTGGTTCTGGGGGGGGGGTCCTGTGGCGGCTCCCAAGGGTCGTGCCATCATAGTGTCGAACCCCTCGGCACAGGAGTGGTTCAGTCCGGAGGGGGCCCTTAGCCAGAGGCTTTAAAGGCAGGGGTTTTGGGTGCCATCTTCCTCTCGTTTGGTCTTCCCTAGAACTGGGAGGATATTAATAAAAAGTGCTTCTCAAAACACGACTTCGTGCTTAATTCCGAGACCCACGCACTACAAGATGTTGCTTTCAATTCCCTCGTCCAGATCATTAATATAAATTGTAAATAGCTGGGGTCCCAGCACTGAGCCTTGCGGTACCCCACTAGTCACTGCCTGCATTGTGAAAGGACCCGTTTACTCCTACTCTTTGCTTCCTGTTTGCCAGCCAGTTCTCTATCCACATCAATACTGAACCCCCAATACCGTGTGATTTAAGTTTGTATCCTAATCTCTTATGTGGTACCTTGTCGAAAGCCTTCTGAAAGTCCAGATACAACACATCCACTGGTTCTCCCCTATCCACTCTACTAGTTACATCCTCGAAAAAATTCTATAAGATTCGTCAGACACGATTTACCTTTCGTAAATCCATGCTGACTTTGTCCAATGATTTCATCACTTTCCAAATGTGCTGCTATCCCATCTTTAATAACTGACTCTAGCAGTTTCCCCACTACCGATGTTAGACTAACTGGTCTGTAATTCCCCGTTTTCTCTCTCCCTCCCTTCTTAAAAAGTGGGGTTACGTTTGCTACCCTCCAATCCTCAGGAACTACTCCAGAATCTAAAGAATTTTGAAACATTATCACTAATGCATCCACTATTTCTGGAGCTACTTCCTTAAGTACTCTGGGATGCAGCCTATCTGGCCCTGGTGAATTTATCGGCCTTTAATCCATTCAATTTACCCAACACCACTTCCCGACTAACCTGGATTTCACTCAGTTCCTCCATCTCCTTTGACCCGCGGCCCCCTGCTATTTCCGGCAGATTATTTATGTCTTCCTCAGTGAAGACGGAACCAAAGTAGTTATTCAATTGGTCCGCCATATCCTTGTTCCCCATGATCAATTCACCTGTTTCTGACTGCAAGGGACCTACATTTGTTTTAACTAATCTCTTTCTCTTCACATATCTATAAAACCTTTTGCAGTCAGTTTTTATGTTCCCTGCCAGTTTCCTTTCATAATCTATTTTCCCTTTCCTAATTAAGCCCTTTGTCCTCCTCTTGCCGGTCTCTGAATTTCTCCCAGTCCTCTGGTATGCTGCTTTTTCTGGCTAATTTGTACGCAACATCTTTTGCTTTGATACTATCCCTGATTTCCCTTGTTATCCACGGATGCACTACCTTCCCTGATTTATTCTTTTGCCAAACTGGGATGAACATTTTTTGTAGTTCATCCATGCAGTCTTTAAATGCCTTCCATTGCATATCCACCGTCAACCCTTTTAGAACTAATTGCCAGTCAATCTTGGCCAATTCACGTCTCATATTCCTCAAAGTTACCTTTCTTTAAGTTCAGAACCGTTGTTTCTGAATTAACAATGTCACTCTCCTTCCTAATGAAGAACTCAAACCATATTATGGTCACTCTTGCCCAAGGGGGCACGCACAAGTCTGCTAACTAACCCTTCCTCATTACTCAATACCCAGTCTAGAATAGCCTGCTCTCTCGTTGGTTCCTCTACATGTTGGTTTAGATAACTATCCCTCATACATCCAAGAAATCCTCTTCCTCAGCACCCCTGCCAATTTGATTCACCCAATCTATATGTAGATTGAAGTCACCCATTATAACTGTTTTGCCTTTGTTGCACGCATTTCTAATTTCCTGTTTGATGCCATCCCCAACTTCACTACTACTGCTAGGTGGCCTGTACACAACACCCACCAGCGTTTTCTGCCCCTTAGTATTTCGTGGCTCTACCCATACCGATTCCACATCCTCCAAGCTAATGTCCTTCCTTCCCACTGCGTTAATCTCCTCTCTAACCAGCAACGCTACCCCACCTCCTTTTCCTTTCTCTCTATCCCTCCTGAATATTGAATATCCCTGGATGTTCAGCTCCCAGCCTTGGTCACCCTGGAGCCATGTCTCCGTGATCCCAACTATATCATAATCATTAACTGCTATCTGCACGTTCAACTCATCGACCTTATTACGAATGCTCCTTGCATTGAGACACAAAGCCTTCAGGCTTGTTTTTACAACGCTCTTACCCCTCATACAATTATGTTGGAAAGTGGCTCTTTTGATTTTTGCCCTGGATTTGTCTGCCTGCCACTTTTACTTTTCACCTTGCTACCTATTGCTTCCGCCCGCATTTTGCACCCCTCTGTTTCTCTGCTCACCCATTTAAGAACCCCACCACCTCTTATTCTCTGTTTATTATCGTTTTCTTCTTTCCCCCCTACATGTTGGGTCTGAGTGCTTTCCTTCTCTGCCTCCTGCCTCACACACTGTCTAATAGCATTCGCTATTTGAGTCCCTCCCCCCAACCATTCTAGTTTAAAGTCTCCCCAGTAGCCTTTGCAGATCTCCCCCGCCAGGATATCGGTCCCCCTCAGGTTCAAGTGCAACCCATCCTTTTTGTACAGGTCGTACCTTCCACAAAAGAGGTCCCAATGATCCAGAAATTTGAATCCCTGCCTGCTGCACCAGTCCTTCAGCACGCATTTATCCTCCACCTCGCTCCATTCCTACTCTCACTGTCGCGTGGCACAGGCAGTAATCCCGAGATTGTTACCTTCGCTGTCCTTCTCTTTAACTCCCCTCCTAACTCCCTAAATTCTCCTTTCAGGACCTCTTCTCTTTTTTTACCTATGTCATTGGTACCTATATGTATCACGACTTCGGGCTCCTCTCCCTGCCCTTTCAGGATGTCTTGGACACGTTGAGACACATCACAGACCCTGGCACCAGGGAGGCAAACTACCATCCGGGTCTCCCGACTGCGTCCACAGAATCGCCTGTCTGACCCCTAACTATAGAGTCCCCTATTAATATTGCCCTCCTCTTCTTTTCCTTACCCTTCTGAGCAACAGGACCGGTCTCTGTACCGGAGGCCCGGCCGCTGTCGCTACCCCCAGGTAGGCCTGTCCACCCAACAGTGCTCAAACAGGAGTACTTATTGTCAAGGTGTACAGCCACCGGGGTACTCTCTAGTCCCTGCCTGTGCCCCTTGCCTCTCCCAACCGTGATCTCCCGGTGGCTCAACACTTCAACTCCCCCTCCCATTCTGAATCCTACAAATGGACGAACAAAATGCCCACGTTCCGCTCCGTTGCGTACTACACGTCAGCGCATTGCATTTCGCAGTAGTGGCCTATCTATAGGATCGTTGGTAGGTATTACCTGAATTTGGAAAGGTCAATGTTCATACCGCTGGGTTGCAAACTGCCCAAGCGAAATATGAGGTGCTGCTCCTCCAATTTACGGGGGGCCGCACTCTGGCCATGGAGGAGGCCCAGGACAGAAAGGTAGGATTCAGAATGGGAGGGGGAGTTGATGTGTGAGCCACCGGAGATCAGGTTGGTTATTGCGAACCGAGCGGAGGTGTTTGGTGTGAGTGTGTGTGTGTGAGTGTGTGTGAGAGAGAGTGAGTGTGTGTGAGAGAAAGTGTGTGTGAGAGAGCAAGAGAGAGAGGGTGTGTGTGTGCGTGTGAGAGAGGGAGAGAGAGGGGGAGTGTGTGAGAGAGACGGAGCGAGAGAGGAGGGGGCACGAGAGGGTGGAGTGGAGAAAATTTGTGTACGAGTGGGGGGAAAGTGTGGGGAGAGGGGAGAGAGAGGAATGTATATGTGCAGCTTTTAGGGACATTGGTCAGGTAGCATTTGCAGTATTGCATACAGTTCTGGTCACTCCATTACAGGACTGATGTGGAGGCTTTGGGGAAGGCGCAGAGATGGTTAACCAGAATGGAATAACAACCAAGGCACTGCAGATACTGGTTTATAAAAAGGACACAAAATGCTGGAGTAAATCAGCAGGACAGGCAGCATCTCTGGAGAGAATTGGTGATTGAAGAAATGACCCGAAACGTTACCCATTCCTTCGAGCATTTGTGTCTACCTAAACAGTGCCTATCCACGTGACAGGCTGGAGGAGCGGGCAAAGGCCTTGCCACAGAGCAGGCATGTGAAGGAGCGCTGCCCGATGTGGACTCGCCGGTGCTCCAGCAGGTGGTCAAGGCGGGTGAAGCCCTTACCACAGAACGGGCAGGGGAAGGGACACTCACCGCTGTGGGTACGCCGGTGCTGCCACAGGCTGGACATGCAGATGAAACCCTTGCCACACTCAGAGCACACAAAAGGGTCTCTCTCCGGTGTGTAACCGCTGGTGCTCCCGCAGCCCCCATGCTCTCTTGTCACAGTGGGAGGCAGCTGCTCGCCGGCGTGGGTGCGTCGGTGCTGCCGCAACCCCCGCGAGCTGTCAAACTCCTCACCGCAGTACGGGCAGTCGTAGGGCTGGCCGCTGGTGTGCACATGCTGGTGAGACAGGGCATGGAAGGCCATGGCAAAGCGCTCCCACACACCGGGCTGGGGACGGGACGGTCGCCGGTGTGCACCCGCTGGTGGGACAGCAGCTTGGAGGGGCGGGTGAAGCCCTTGCCGCACTGCGCGCAGGTGTAGGGTCGCTCGCCGGTGTGGGTGCGCTGGTGGGACAGCAGGTTGGTGGACTGAGTGAAGCCCTTGCCGCACTGGGTGCAGGTGTAGGGACGCTCGCCGGTGTGAGTGCGCTGGTGCTGCAGCAGGGTGTCGGAGCGGATGAAGCCCTTGCCACACTGGGAGCAGGTGTAGGGGCGCTCGCCGGTGTGCACCCGCTGGTGGGACAGCAGCTTGGTGGAGCAGGTGAAGCCCTTGCCGCACTGGGCACAGGTGTAGGGACGTTCGCCGGTGTGGGTGCGCTGGTGCTCCAGCAGGTTGTCGGAGCGGCTGAAGCCCTTGCCGCACTGGGCGCAGATGTAGGGACGTTCGCCGGTGTGGATGCGCTGGTGCTCCAGCAGGCTGCTGGACTGAATGAAGCCCTTGCCGCCACTGGGTGGCAGGTGTAGGGTCGCTCGCCGGTGTGGGTGCGCTGGTGCACCAGCAGGAGACCAGACTGAGTGAAAGCCCTTGC